>RXPK01000531.1:0-195951 GCA_004143645.1 Protaetia brevitarsis | reverse complement strand
AAGGTTACAGAAATTATCGGAAAATGTCAAGATGCAGTAACATGCGAAAAAAAACGATGGCTATTTGTCTTTAAAAATAACGTATATTAAAAAAACACCTTGTTTCCCTTTGTGGTAGATACACATTGTATGTTTTAATGTATCACCTAATAGTACTTTTTGCGCCTTCGTTCGGAAACATTCATCTCTCAACATTCCCTTTACGTCGAGAAAAATGTCACTAAAGGTTTGCACACCGTATTGGATATGGCAGATGTGTAATAAAATGTCATTAACCTGTTTTACAACTTTACAAAATACGAGTCTCCATTACACTTATTAATAAACATATAATTTAAAAAATTTTAATCCTCTAGAATTTTGAACTTCAACTGTAATAATATTCGCATTACTTTTATTCTCTTAATTCGTTATCGGTAATTACAATAGCCGCTCTAATCGCATCAAACAATTAACAAGGTTACAGAAAATTATCGGAAATGTCAAGATGGCATGTAACATGCGAAAAAAAAAAACGAGTGGCTATTTGTCTTTAAAAATAACGTATATTAAAAAAAAACACCTTGTTTCCCTTTGTGGTAGATGACACATTGTATGTTTAATGTATCACCTAATAGTACTTTTTGCGCCTCCGTTCAGAAACATTCATCTCTCAACATTCCCTTTACGTCGAGAAAAATGTCACTAAAGGTTGGCATACTGTATTGGATATGGCAGATGTGAAATAAAATGTCATTAATTAAACTGTTTTACAATTTTACGAAATACGAGTCTCCGTTGCACTTATTAATAAACATATAATTTAAAAAATTTTAATCCTCTAGAATTTTGAACTTCAACTGTAATAATATTCGCATTACTTTTATTCTCTTAATTCGTTATTGGTAATTACAATAGCCGCTCTAATCGCATCAAACCATTAAGAAGATTACAGAAAATTATGGGAAATGTCAAGATGGTATGTAACATGCGACGGACCGACCTGTGCTGCTATTCTCTGTCTTAAAAATAACGCTATGACTCACACACTATGTTTAACTGATCGCGTAGAGCACATTGTATATTTTAATGTATCACACTAATAGCCTCTGCCCTCGATTCAGCCAACATTCATTCAACATTCCCCTTTACGTCGCAAAATTTCACCTAAAGGTTCGGTGCATACTGTATTGGAATTTGGCAGATGTGAAATAATGTCATTAATTAAACTGTTTTACAATTTTACGAAATACGAGTCTCCGTTGCACTTATTAATAAACATATAATTTAAAAAATTTTAATCCTCTAGAATTTTGAACTTCAACTGTAATAATATTCGCATTACTTTTATTCCCTTAATTCGTTATTGGTAATTACGATAGCCGCTTTAATCGCATCAAACTATTAAGAAGATTACAGAAAATTATCGGAAATGTCAAGAGGTATGCCCACCTATATGTGTACTTAGTAGTATCTAAGCCTAATATAAAAATAGCGCCTGAATACTTCTTCCTCTCGTAAACTCTCCCAGAAAACTGTCAAAAGTCTACCGTTTAAACATATATTAGAAAAATCTTATTTCTTACTTATCACTATTCACAGTTGTTGCAAGAAGAGAAAAAAACCGAAAGGCGATCATCAGGCACAAGCACAAGAAACGAGCTAGCAGTGCGCCAAACGAAAAGAAAAGTCAACAGATGAAGAATATTTCGAAGTGCTGTGAATTGGTGCTATGCCCCTTGCATTCCAGCAAATATAAACCCGCTCCTTGCAAGATCCTGTACGGTGACAAAACTTGCGTTCCCAAGTCGGAAACTTGCGTTCTGAAGTCGGAAGCTTGTGTTCTTCGAATCAGAAACTTGCGTTCCCAAGCCGGAAACTCGCGACGTAGAAGTCATGACAGATTGCGAGTGTCCCGAATTGGCGGAGGACTCAGATCTATTAGAGGAGAACCGAAAATTACGGGAAGAACTCGAAGAAAAGGAAAGGGAAATCGCCAAGCTGAGAGAAGCGAAAGTAATCTGCGTCAAATACAGATCCGACGAGAGCGTCCCATCAGATGACCTCCACAGAGAGAACGAAGAACTCAAGAAGGAGGTGGCCGATTTGGAGGAGGAAGTCAAAGGTTTGCACCGGAAAATGGAAACGATAAACGAGGAATTGGAGCAATCGCGTGCCGGCCGAATCAATAGCATCGACGAAACGGATCAGCTGTTCAAGGAGTACGAGATGAGCATGGAAGAAGTGAACGCCAAGTACACCAGCGCCGCCGGCGAGTTAGAGAATTTAAGAGGAGAGAAGCGCGATCTGGTGCAAAGGCTCGCATTGATGAGCGAAACGGTGAAACAGCACAAGGAGCAAGCGTGCGTCTGCAAGATGGAACTGAAGCGAATGGCGGCGAGGAACAGGGACTTCGAAGACGCCCTGACGGAGGTGAGAATCTGCGCCAGAAGGAGGCCGTCAATTCGGAGGAATTGCGCAACAGTAAAGCGACGCTGCTCCAACTGGAGGAGAAGTACGACGCGCTGAAGCAGGAATACGACCGTCCTGCTCGAAGACAACAAGGAAGTGCAACTGTTGAAGAAGAAGAACGCGAATTTGGTGCACGAATTGAACGACAGGGACGTGATCATATGCGACTTGCGCGAACAGATAACCAATCTGGAGGAGGAGCTGAACGGCGTGCGAGAGGAGATGGTGCAAAACAGCACGAACGCGTCGCGAGAGATGGACGTCCTCATGTGCGCCTGCGTAGATCTAGAATAAATTGGAAGCCACTAAGGCTATAATAGAAAGGGAGAGTAAATTACTCGATCAAGAAGTTAATACGGTAAGTACAATCCCCACGTAGCACACCATATATTTTGGCATCGTAGATGTATAAAGTACCAAAATACTGACGTCAGTTGGTTATGGCCAAAAGACGTCATTTTTAGACGTATTTGCATCTTGTTGCTCTGGATTATGGAATACATAGCGAACGCATGCTACAAAACTACTTCAAAAACATGTTTCCAGATTCTTGGTCGCGAAAAAAAAACGCCTTTTAGTAGTGTAATGCATCGATACGTTATGGTCGGTCACTGCGCCCTACCCTATCTACTACTCCTAGACCTGACTAACATTTATAATAATAATAATAATCTTTATTGATTCAAAGTATTCTAAGATAATGGAATCAGTCATGTAAATTTTGCGCAAAGAAAACACAAAAGTAATTAAACAGTACATAAACCCTTAAAAATAAAACCAGAAACAAACATTACAATAAACAATTGAAATAACAATTTGAAATAATTTGCTGCATGCTTTATTCAAAATTTGAAAACATGAAATTGATGTCAAAAGATCATAGCGTAATAAATGTATTTACGAAGACATAAATTAGTAATTTCACGTCTGCGACCTTAAACTGACGTCAATATGACGTATCGGTGCTTCTTCGGATATAAAGTTATTTATTATAATCATAACAATAATGCGGAAATAAACGTATTTAGGATGTCAAAAATTTGGTCATCTGACGGATGCACCCTTAAACTGACGTTAAAATGACGCTGTGGTGCTTCTTGGGATATACATTTATTTACTATAATTACAACAATGATATGAAAATAAACATATTTAGGACGTCATAAATTTGGCCATTTGACGTCTGCGACCTTAAACTGACGTCAATATGACGTACCAGGTACATCTTCGGATATAAACGTATTTATTATAATTACAACAATGATACGAAAATAAACATATTTAGGACGTCATAAATTTGGCCATTTGACGTCTGCGACCTTAAACTGACGTCAATATGACGTACCGGTACATCTTCGGATATAAACGTATTTATTATAATTACAACAGTGATGCGGAAATAAACATATTTAGGACGTCATAAATTTGGTCATCTGACGGATGCACCCTTAAACTGACGTCAAAATGACGCACCGGCGCTTCTTGGGATATACATTTATTTACTATAATTACAACAATGATATGAAAATAAACATATTTAGGACGTCGTAAGTTTGGCCATTTGACGTCTGCGACCGTTAAACTGACGTCAATGTGGGGCATCATACCGGTGCTGCTTGGAATGTAAATTCATGATTTCGGGGTTCGAATGACCCGACAGGGGCGATACATTAAATGAAAAATGTCTGTTTTTATACTTAAGTTTAATTAAAATAAGATAACATCAATAATAAGCTAGCCAGAGCACTACTAAAACATTTGTTAAACTAAAAATTCACTTATTGACTTTCTCAATGCAGCTGCCATGTTCGCGGGCGTGTTTATATATCGCGCCTCTGTCGCTTGAGTAGTCGATATCTTTCCCAATCATTCTAATACACTCGCACTAGAAATTTATATTATGAGCGGTTTAACTATTTAATATAAAATCCGCTCTATATAGGGTAGCGGCATCTCCTTGCGCAATTTGTAAACTAATTGAAACAGGCCGCGCCTAACAATAATTATAACGTATTTAGGACGTCATAAATTGGTCATATCACGTCTGCGACCCTAAACTGACGTCAATATGACGTACCGGTACTGTTTGGGATATAAAATTACGTATTATAATAATTACAACAATAACAGTATCTTCTTTTCCGAACAGAAACGTCAGTAAGATGAACAGCATACAGCAGTATACTTTTCTCTTCAATTTATCGATTAACTTTTTATTTAAATTACAGTCGGACACCTATTCCGAAAACGATAGGCTCGCCAACGCCAACGATTCTCTAAGACAGGAATTGGAAGAGAGAACGGAGGAACTGCAACGGTTACTGCGTGAATAGAAGAGGTCAGGACCACTTACGAGGAGGAAATAAGGAACTTGAAGAGCCGCAACGACCTATTACAGTTACAACTGCAACGCGAGCAATTGGACCATCAACGAAAACCGTCGACACGTACGAAGAGAGACTGTCAGCGGGACAGATGAGAGTGAGAACTAGGCGTGAGGTATCGGAAGGCACTTTCGGGTATTACCAGGGCGAAGAAGACAAACACGACGATTTGACGGCGCAACTCGAAGAGACGGTGGAAAGGAATCGAATCCTCACCGAGGAACTGGCGACCTCCAAACAGGAATTGGAGTGTTTGAAGTGCGTGGGGAAGGAGCACGGCGCCTTGAAGGCGGAAAATATGAAACTGAAATCGCAGATATCGTTCTTCGAGAAGCAAATGCACACGACCGAAGGGACGTCGAAGAGAGTCTGAGGAAGACGACGCAGTTGAACGAAGAGTTGAACGTGAAGGTGCAATATCTGGAGAAGCAGTTGGCGGCTTCCCGCGCCAGACCGACGCCGGAGAAAATCTCTGCGAGACAAACGAGTCACCTGGGATCGATCAAAGAAGAAGAGGCCACTTCTAAGGTGGCTCTAAGCCCGACGACACGACCTCCGTGCGTATGCGACGAAAAGAAGTACAAGATAAGCACCAATTTGACCGTGCTGTACGACAATAGGAAATTCAGCAAAGCGTCCAATACCGAATCCGCCTCCACTGTTGCGATGAGCGAACACAGCGCCAGTTACTGCTCGAACAGATTCGCCAGAGTACAGATGCACATCGCTAGCATGAACCAGATGGAAAATAAAGTGGCTCAGATGATTTTGGCAGTGCGTCAACAAAACCAAAGGTTAACATACGATTACCATATATTGTATAGAAACGGCCCAGGCAGTAGAATGGCGTTTAATAGACGTCGATATAACGTCTATCACACGTCATTTTACGTCACAGATAGCATTTAATATATACCATTATAACTATTCCCCTGATAGCATGGTGACGTAAAATGACGTGTAACGGCCGTTATTATCGGCATGTATTACTATACTTGAACTGGATTATTATTTCCATAATCCCAACCCCTTTTAAATCTTTCATTATGTCACCCAATAATATTTAAAATAAACAAACTTCCTGAAACGCAGCAAAAGTGACGTAAATGAGCGTTAATAGACGTCGATATAACGTCTATTACACGTCATTTTACGTCACAGATAGCATTTAGTATATACATATTATAACTATTCCCCAGATAGCATGGTGACGTAAAATGACGTGTAATGGCCGGTATTATCGGCATGTATTACTAATAACTTGAACCGAATTTTATTTCCATAATCCCAGCGCACTTAAATCATTTCCATTATGTCACTCCAATAATATTAATACAACTTTCTGAAACGCAGCAAAGTGACGTAAAATGAACGTTTAAATTACACTCGAATAACGTCTATTTACACGTCATTTACGCAGGCGGCGTTCCACGGGGGGGGGGGGGAAATTAGGGATCCCCTCGCCCAAATTCCGCAAACTAAGAAAAGACTATGATAACAAACATAATATATGCTGTCTCAAGATGAAAATTACTGAAGTTTGTCCCTCCCCCAATTTGGATCTCTGGATCCGCCCTGTTTTTACGGTCACAGATACGCATTTAATATATACATATCATAAAAATCCCCCCAGAAGCTAGCATGGTACGTAAATGACGTGTAATGGCCGTTATATCGGGCATGTATTACTATACTTGAACCGAATTTTAATTTCCATAATCCCAGCCCCTTTTAAATCTTTCATTATGTCACCCAATAATATTATATAAACAAACTTTCCTGAAAGCGCAGCAAAGTGACGTAAAATGACGTTTAATACACGTCGATATAACGTCTATCACACGTCATTTTACGTCACAGATAGCATTTAATATATGACATATCATAACTATTCCCCAGATAGCATGGTGACGTAAAATGACGTGTAATGGCCGTTATTGTCGGCATGTATTACTATACTTGAACCGAATTTTTATTTCCATAAACCCAGCGCCTTTTAAATCTTTCATTATGTCACCCAGTGATATTATATAAACAAACTTCCTGAAAACGCAGCAAAGTGACGTAAAATGACGTTTAATACACGTCAATATAACGTCCATTATACGTCACTTTGCTATCTGGGCCATTGTCTTACTCCTCTGTTTACTTCAAATTTTCTCTTCTTTCCTTTATCCTACTTCTGCGGTTTTCATTTTGCGTTTTCCATCATACGACGAAATATGAAAGAGAATGTGTATTTTTTTTTTTTGTTTACAGAGCATCAGAATGTAATGCTTCGAGGATCCGCAACGAAAAAGATATGGAATCACGCCTACACATGCTCAAACATAAGCGTGAACGACTGATGCTCACCTTAGACAGCTTTAGGAAAGAACTACAAGGTAAACAAATAATATCCAACGGCCATAATCAATCAAAATTTTATTTCAACTAAAATTATAGGCTTGGAACGTCTAAGATCGTGCCACAGCCACTGCTCCCAACACAAAAAATCGGATCACTCGAAATTCCAACAGAAGTAGTCTTCGTATCTTCGCTAAACTAGAGTCAAAAGTTTGTCGTCTATATACTTTAAAATGTACAAGTGTTAAATAAAATATACCCTATAAAATAAGTACAAACAAAGTAGACTTTTATCTTAAACTTTAACATTCGAAAGAAACGAAGACGAGACGATCGCGAATGCACTTTCTTATTGATTTTATTGGCGTTCGTGTTAAGGATTTGCAGTGAAGAAATGGCACTTTGCACCGTTAACTGCGAATTTATCAATTCTTGTTCCATCGCCTGCAGGGTTTTAGTCGCTTCTCCCACATTAGATTGGATATACGTTTCCACGTCCCATCGCAATTTAAGGTTGCACTCCCCTACCGAAGATTTTCGAGAATAGAAACACTTTAGTGATTCGCAAAGTTAACCTAACTCTGAATGCATAACTCGATTACTCACTCAATTTACGATGTAATAGGGAATCGTAGTTCCTTTTATCGCGATTAGTGGCAGCCGGGATCGCCTCTACGGATTCCCTGGCGTCAGGTTCTAAAATTGGGAAAAAATTGCGATTAAACGCGCAAAAATTATATTTCGTGGCTATATTCAAAGTTGATTCGGATTAATTTCCGAAGATGGCGCGATAATCTGACAGAATAGACAAAATGACGGATTGATTGATTACATACGCTGTTAATGTTTTTAATATTTCCTATTAAAAGATCCATAAATTAACTAAAATTAATATTAAATCCTAATCCGCTTTAAAAGCAAACCTTGTTCAGATTCGGAATCTTCTCCTAATATAACAGCGCCATGAACTGTCGTGCTTTTCTCGATCTAAAAGTTAAAAAGTCACCGTTTTCCTAATATAACAAAAAAAAAAACATCTTACCGTTGCTGGAATCGCCGTTTCGTCTTCGCTGTCTGTTTCCGGCGCTTCGCCGCTCACAATAACAGGATTTTTAACGCTCATTTTATCCTGCAAACGTGTTAATAAATATTTAAACAGGCGGGAACTGACGGTTCTTATTAGAATCAATCTATTGTAGGTTATTGTCGGTTGTTGTTGACCCGCTTATCAGTTACGTTTGACAAATTCGGTAGATGATTCACGCATTAATTATCGTTAGTTATTATTTTTTAAACATGAAAGTGTTATTAAACAACGCAAAATTAAAATGTCATGACAAACGCCGTAAAAGCGTTCAGTGGATTTTAACATGTCACCAAACTTGTCACCAAAAGTGAGGTTATCTCGTATATTTGGAACGTAAGTGCAAAAAGCGATCGTTTTTAGGGGTCCCATCAGAGATTCTTTGCATGTTCGTTACGGAACCGAAACAATGAACCCGCTAGGATCGACGGAATCCATTAGTTAACGAAAAATTCGCTCATCCACACAAGAACTCCCCAAGAGGACAGCTATTTATACCCACTTGTATGGAATTTAAGGCGAATTGAAATCATGATGGACGGCGAGGTGACCGAGAATAAATTATCTTGGTCCGAATTGAAGGGCGTCGTCAGTGATCTCCGTAGACAGCTATCGAGTCTGTCGACGATGGTGCCCTCATCGATATCGTTTCGTACGCTGCCCGACGGTAGGACCCGGACGTACTTCTTGAGCACGCCGCAGAACGGGTGGGAGACGACGCTGTTGTACGCGGACATTTTGCCAGAGCAGAGTTCTTCGTCGAAATTGCAATGGCACTGCGTTTTAGAATCTAATTTTCCTAGTGCGAATAAGTGCAGCCGGGAGGAGCAACTGTTGTGGGAACGGCGTCGTTTGGCTACGTGGGGTATAAATTCGTACGAGCTGCATGAGCAATCTGGGAAGATCGTGTTTCCCGCATCGGGGGCTCTATTTCAATGTGTCGACGGTGGATATTCGACAGGTATGTTCCAGCTAAGTTTGTGATTTTTATTTTAATTTTATGGCATACTGAGTGGTTAAAGAATTTTTTTTTTAACATCTGCTTTAAAACTCTATATGTTATATGTGATTCTTTCACAGTCAAAACCAACGACGATAACAAGAGTTTTATTTAAAATTTTATCCAAAGATTCTGAGTATATATAGCATTTTTATTCTAATTTTTAACTGCTTCAATTACTTTCTCTTTAGTAAATAATCTCATTATTACATATTTATCTTAGTTAATTCTTAAGTAATGTTATTTAATTTTAACATACTCAAACTAGGAGTTTCAAAAATGTTGTATGTTTTTGTATTAATATACAAGGTCTTACTGATTACGACTGTAAATTTTTAGAGTTTTTCTTTGCAGTAGGCTATGCAAATGACAAGCACCTTTGAAAATTGCAATTTTTTTTCTGCTATTATTCTACAGTAATGCAACTTGAACAACTGTTGACATATTTAATCCATCGAGTTTTCTGTATATTGTGCCAAAATCTGTATACACTATATGTCTTATGGGAATTCAATTCATGATTGCTAAATCATCCAATTGATTGTGTTTATTATGTTAAAATATTTTCAATTTATAATTTGACATTTTAGTGCTAGCAAAACATAACCTCTGTGAGCTTTTTATGACAGTTAAAAATATTCCATAATGAATATTTATTTAATAGTTAGTGGCTCTGTGGCGGCAATAGTTCATGTAAAAAGAACATAACCTCTTGATTACAAACCATAGAATAAATAATAATGTAAAGAGACATTTTGGATATGCCATATATATATAAATTTCTACTTTTGAAAAGAACTTCCATTTAAGAGGTTAGCATTAGCGGGAAATTCAATTTGAGGTATATGACAGAACAAAGTGTAAAGTGTAATATGTGTTTACAAATACTTAAACCAGAAAAATAGCGAAATATTCTTGTTTATGTATAATATTCCCATTGGAAGCTTTCGTTGACACAAGGTATTTATAAATTATCATTACTATAACGTAGTAGTAGATGATTTAATTCACTATAATAAATATAAACAAATATATTATCTGCTAAAAACAGAAATAGTGTAACATATGAAATGAAATTATTAGTAATCTAATACCTTAAAATTCCACTATGTAGTGAGCTCGTCAATGTTCCAATCGGTCGGAAACTCAAAAGAGGTGTTGTACCACAGCACTCTATTCTGGGACCATTACAATTTGTAATTTTCATTTATCACTTCCCAACGAACATTTTATTTATCAATTGCATATCGACAGTTACAATGAACGTTTTCTACCACAAATTAATAATAGATTTATTCAACAAGTTTTAAATATATTGTTTTAGGATTTTTTTTTTGTTAGAAAATTGCAGTAGTGGCAGGTTTTAAAAGAATTGTACTAGTATATATGAATTAGGTAGGGTTCGAATTTGCCGACATGAATATGAATATGTAATGAACATTAAGGGTATTGACAGGTTTGTATGGACGGTGACAGGCACACGGTTTCTACAGCTGCGTTTCGCTGTATGACGCCAGAACAAAAATGAACATATTTAACATGATACAAGAAAATAAAGTATGCTCTTGCGCATCTAGGTGTGACGTATTTGAGGGCCAAACAGTATTACCAATCCAATAATTTAATAGATATCACCAATGTAAAGAAAATTGACTCCCATTTTTTTTTTAAATCTATCCTATTAAAATCAATAAAACTGTTTTTTTTTGCCATTTCTTCAATCAAATTTGCACTGAAACAAAATTTTAGATAATTCACATTTTTAAATGTAATTTTCAATTGAATGCAAAATCGTTATTGCTTTGTGATGAGTGATTCTGTTGATGTAAAGTATTTTTGCCTTTAGTATAACATTTCATGATTGCTTATTTTAGTGCAATGAAGCAAATAAAGCATTAATAATTACAAGCTTTACTTTAACTGAACATGTTCTACACTTTAGCTCTTACCTTCATACTTGTTTGTACTTACACGTACTAAAATTTCACTAATTGTAAGTGGTTCATATTTTTTTTAATGGCAAATGAAATATCTATTAGTCTGGTACACACATTAATGCAGACAGTGTTGGAATAAAAAAAAATGCAGATAAAAAAAGAAAGATTTAATTAATGATTGTGAGTGCAGTGTTTTATTTTTCTTTTTTTACAAATTCATTTATCAATTCTTTTTATTCTACTCCCTCAAACGAATGAAAGTCACACAAGAATTGCCACTACAACGTTTATAAACAGTTTATCCACACAAAACCTAAAACGAACTTATAACACCTAACTAAAATCACTATACACGTAAATCGAAACTACTACAAGCATAAGCTGACACAAAATATTTTAATAAAAACTAAATAAAGTGCTCTAATCGATTTAAAAATAAACGCAAACTTGTTAAAATAAATATAGTAATTTGGCAAATACATCAACAACAATGGCGACAGCCGAGTGATGACGTATCTGAGAGCCATGCGTGAAAAAGACGAATTTTGGTTTTCAGATGAGCATACCTTATGATCTTGTATCATGATATTTAATATGAAATTTGAAGTTAATATTTTAGAATACCCACTACACCTATTTTACTTGGACGTTACGATAATCATAAATGGGTGTATTAGCTGTAAGAATATAAATTTTTACAGCTGCGTTTCGCTGTATGACGCCAGAATAAAAATGAACATATTTAATATGGAATTTGAAGTTATATTTTAGAACCCCGACTGCATCCATTTGCCTGGACGTGTTTCAACGAACAGAAATGAGTGTAGTCGATCGATGGGGGTCACATTTTTTTTACTTTTCACACAGACCCTCATTACAGGGCCATTATTCCCCACCAAATTACGAATCACCGGCAACGGAGCCAAATTGAGCCCGCAAATATGTCCCTCGAATCCGGACTTGGTGGCCTACATCTGCAATCACGACATATGGGTCTCGCACACGATCTCAGGATGCACGGTCCGTTTGACGTACGCCCACAAGGGCGGCCGTTCATTGGCTGACGACCCGCTGTGCGCCGGCGTTCCGTCATACGTAATGCAAGAGGAATTCTCGCGTTATCAAGGTTACTGGTGGCAACCCCACTCCAACGACGGCATCTATCGAATCTTATACGAGGAAGTGGACGACGGTGACGTCAAGGTGTTTTGCTTCCCTTCGTCGCAAGGGGACGCTTCGGAGGTGGAGGAGTTCCGATTTCCGAGGGCGGGCTGTGCCAACTCCAAGAGCAATCTGAAGATGATCGAATTCAAGATCAGCGATACGAGGCAAATCGTCGATATATGCATGTTGGAGTTGCAGTTCTCCTTGTCGGTTCTGTTCCCGTGGATGGAGTATATGGTGAGGGCGGGTTGGACTGACGCCCATTACATATGGGTGCAATTGTTAGACAGGAGACAGCAGCGATTAGAATTGGTCCTGCTATCTCTGAGTAATTTTACCGAAGTGCTGCCGATGTACGACGATTCCTCAGGCAGTACGGACAGCGGGAGTCCCATTAGTTCAGGTTCTCTATTGTCAGGAATCTCCAGTGTGGGTGAACGTTCACGATTTGTTGAGATTCCTACCTCCGACGAAGCCGCACGAGGTTCGTTTCATCTGGGCGTCGGAGGAGACCGGTTTCAGGCACTTGTACTTGGTGACGGCGCAGATTCTGACCGATTCGGCGGAATCGTCCGAATGTCTCTTCCTGCAGCCGAGGATATTGCACAAGGTGGCGCTGACTCAAGGCAACTGGGAGGTCCTGGCCCAGGACATCTGGGTGGACGAGGAGAGGCAGCTAGTCTATTTCATGGGACTGAGGGAGACGCCGCTGGAGAAGCACCTGTACGTGGTGTCGTTGAAGAAGCCCGGGATTGTTAGGTTGCTTACGGTGCCGGGATTCTCTTATAATTGCGATTTTAACCAGGTAAAGATTTATCATTAATCATGGCAAATTCGACACACATGCTAGCGGCGTACGCCTGCAATTGAGTTGTCCATTTCCAAAACTCGTTTTGTCTCCTTTGTCTAATTTGAACCAACCGAAAAAAACTTTTAATGTTTTATTTAAAAAAAAAGTCGTTAACTTTTTCAGACACCATCCTCAAGATTACTAAGCTCATTTTACTGTGAAATAAATCTAAAAATCTAAAGCTCTTTACAATAAAAGGAAGCTTTTAGAACATATATAATCAGTTTTGGAACTTTACTTCAAATAAAACGACTTTCGGAAATGTAGTGTATCATTTTTGGAACTGTTACTTATTTTGGAAAATGAAGAAATAATTCTGCAAACAAAAGCAAAGATATTTATGTATTAAATAAAAAAAAAACAAGTTCATCTCGTTATAAAAAACCGTTCATAGCTTCATTACACTCGAATTTCTCCCTCTTCGGCAATTTCAGTTGCTGCTTCATCTTCATTCTTAAATTATCTTCTCGTGTCAATTCATTATCGTCCTCTTGCACCGCTTGGACGTAATACGTAAGCAAAGGATTATCTTTTCTTTTTTCACCAAAATGAAAAATTAACAGCTTATTAACACTTTGTAATTTTTTTAGTTTGACATTTTTTTTTTCAAGCTTAGTTTCTTTGGCATAATAGAATGTGAAGATTTTTTCTTCTTGAAAATGTTAGCATCTGTGCCACAGTCATTTTTATAAAATTGTTCACCTCTTAAAGTAAGCATTCCTGCATTATTACGGGATATTATAAATCGTTTGGTTGGAGCAAACGAGAAGTGCCAATTCTGAAGCGTTTTAAAAGCCTTTTCGGATAATTGCTTCCAATCTAGGACAGTAACATCTTTTGAAACTTGCGAGACTGAGCCAAATCTTGAAAAAAATGTCCAAATATTCGTCTGGTTTTACTATTGTTTCCTCTTTATTCAATACACGTTCAATGTTCCCAAATATTCTATCGGAAGGGATAAAAGAGTGTCCTGGTACTGGGAATATCATAAGTATTTTTTCTAATGTTGCTGGGGCCTCACTGAAATTTTAAACAGCATACCCAACAAGGCTCGATTTTTATTCTGTCCTCCGCAGCTGTTGCAAAATAGACGCACACATTTAATTCCTAGAAAAGTAGTATTCCAAAGTTTTAATAAGAACAAATTTCTTGAAAACAAACCTGTTAAATCTAGAGTCTAAAGACGACGATAAACACATTGCTACCAGCGAATTCTCAGGGTGTATTAAATAGTAGCAATTTCCCAGAGCATGAGACCAGATTGAATAATAAAAAAAAAAAAAATTATAAAAAAATTAAATGTTGTTTATAAAAGATTATTGATATTAAAATAAAATAAATGATTGCAAAGTACCAAAGGATGGGGAAGAGGGATAAATAAAACAACGTTTATAATTTATTTCCCACGTTGCGACTGTAGGGGTCGTTTCGGCCAGTGAGGCGCCGGAGAGGTGTCGGATTGAGCGCCACTGGGTTGAGTCTGTTGTTGCCTTCCTTGGCCCGACGCTGTCGCCCGGTACTTTAGCCACAGCCCAGAATGGCTATTTTCCAGTAGGGGAAACAAGGGATTGGTACTTGCAGAATTTTGATTTATAAATAATTAAATTGAATGAAAAAGTTAGTTAAAATAAAAAAAAAACTAATGCGCCAAATACAATAAAATTGAATTAAATAAAACTCAGGAAAAACTATTTAAACAGTTATATTAACAGTTGTTTAGGTGAAGCCAAACATTAACGATTACAAAGTAAAAATACACGAAATAAACTTTTGGGAGTGACGTGTTATTGTCAAAAAAATTTGTATTACAAAGAAACAAGAAAAAATCTACCTACTCGATCGAGCATGCAATTGAATACGACCTACCATTGTTTTAATGCGAAAAGATGAAAGAAAACAAAAATTAAAATAATTTCAAAAGTTACGTTAAATTAAACAATGAGAGCAAAGACTAAAATATCAAAAGTTACGTTAAATTATTCTGAATCCAATGGTAGTTCGTTACTACAAATACAAGAAAAAAATTAAATCTTAAAATTAACTTACATTTAAAAACAATGCGCAAACGGTTGATTGCCACCAAACACCTCGGGGAGGAAGAAGTGGAAGAGAGCCGGTGGATGAAAGAAGAGAGCCCGTGTCCAGGTACGCCTTAGGGACGCTGCTTGGGAGATATCCGCGTCAGCGGGGTTCCAGTGGAAGTTCTCGTCGCCAAAATACAGTAACTCAAAAACGGCTTCCGTGGAGTGGTTTCCTTTTGACCTGATATCCCCCCCACAGGGGTTACCGGACGGGTAATTTTGGTCAAAAGGGGGTACGGCAGAGCGTCGCCTCTTAGACGGTTAGGTCTACACACTTAGCGGGCTGGAGAGTAAGTGAAGTGAAGAAAGGGAGAGGAATCTAGCTCCCGCGCTAGCCATTAAGTAGCCAATAGGATCCGAGGATTAAGGGTTTGCACGTGGTCTTGTTTGTGCGAAATTTCCAACGTTTCAAGTACAGTGCGCACAAAAAAAAAATGTGCAGCAATTAACAAAAATGAATAAATTCGGAGCTAATTAAGAATGGAGTTTAATGAAATTTACAAAACAAATGCATCTAAATAGATACTAAAATTTGACAATTTAAGAATTTAGAAAAAGGTCACAAATAAAGCGATACATTTACAAAAAACAATTTCAAGGTTAAACGTGACGTTATATAAAATAAGTAAATAGCGAAATTCTCGGTAACTAGTAAAGGTCAATGAATTTAGATGGTTTCAGATAAGATAGTGTACAGTTAGAGAAATAAGAAAAGGTGCGCAATGCTTTGAGATTGAAAAAATGAAACAAAAATAGGCGGCATTAAAATGAGTTAAAGACGGAATAGGTAAATGAGCAGTAAAATAAGTTCTAACAGTCCTTAAAAAGAGATTAAATAAGAAAAGGTGTTTTCAACACGTAACAACATGAAACAATCTCATTGGGCACTTTTGGACATTCTATTTCATTCCAGGTGTATTTTTCTGGAGTTTGCTTTCGATTTTGAAGATCCTATGCATACAGTCAAATTATACTGGTAATGCTGCCTACTGAAATAAGTTTGCTGATCTGGGATTTTAGGCAGAATCAAATTTTTCTGGCAATCGAAAGTTAAAGTAATTTCGTTATCCCCATTCTGCCGAAGTAATTCAAAAAACGCGTTTGCCCTTAATTTATGGATTCGGGAACTTGTCATAGTACATATTTTCTCTTTTTGTGTTTTTGCATTACGAATGAGTTCCGGCAACGAAGACGAACATCAGTCGCAGGACTTGCAAAACTAATATTAAATTTCTTTACAAAAATATTACGAAAATATTCGTAGTTTACCACATTATCAGGGTTTTTAGATTTGTACGTCAGCCAAAGCTTTTTTATGTTTAAATTACTTGGCATGTATTGTTTTGTTACATTAGAATTTCTACAGTAGTGAGACTGTAATGGGACCATGCTTTTAAGAAAGTTGATCAATGCTTGTTTCTTTGCGGAGTACTTTACAATTCCCCACTGTACAAATATTTTGAATGCGAAATTTAGATATGGACAAACATCTAATAATAGTTTTCTGACAAACTTGCATTTTTTCAAAGTTTCTGTTTCTTGTTGTTTGTATGAAACAGTTTATGGCTACAGATTAACGAAATTTTGTTTCTTCACGTACTGAAAAGTGACAAGACAAGTTTTGGAAATGGACAACACAATTTGCATTTAATTTGCATTATATATATGAAAAAAAAAAAACGTGCACAAACACTTACCGCATTATGAATCATCAGCGAATTATAAACGATGCGATTACATAAACTTTTGCAATTCAAGATTCTTTCCATTCGTACAGCTGTGTATGTGGCATCAGGATGCCATGTTTACTTATTATTAACACTTTATTTATTATTATTTTATAGTAACTAAAAGCCACGTCATCAATGATTTAAAAACTTATGAAGGTATCTAATGTTGCAGTCAGAGTGCAAAATCATAATAACAAACAGATTTAAAATGTTGCTGAATTCGTTTGAGATCGTCAATAACCCAGTAAATGTAGGCCCAAAGCAGAGAGGGGATGGAGGTAAGAGGGGGATATTGTTTTATAGCGCTGATATATTAGGAACGAGACACTTTGGGATAGGTCATTTTTTTCTTTAAGAATTGCCGTGGTTGATCTGTTCATTACTCAACTAAGCTGAGTTGGGGTGGATTACTTCAAGACGAAACTTCATACAGTCGGTGAATTTGTTAAGTCGATCTAAATTGAGTTAGGACGAGTCGCCTTCTAGTAACGGTCGATGGGGTTAGTTGATGTTTTAAGCCAACCTAGGGTGAGTTGGGGCAGATTATTTACTGAAGCAACCCGAAGGCCGTGTTCTCGACAAACATCAATAGGGTTCGCAGATTCGCTAATCAGCCTAGATTGAGTTCACTCATTTCTGGATGAAAGTCAGTGGGGTTGCGCGGTACACTGAACCACCTTGACCGTGTTGCGACGGGTCATTACTAGATGAAAGTCAATGAGGTTCGTAGATTCGCTAAACCAACCTAGGTTGGGTTGACTCGTTTCTGGACAAAAGTTAGTGGGATTGGTGGGTTCATCCAATCAACCTAGTCATTTTTAGACAAAATACAGTGGTGTTCATAGATTCGCTAAACCAACCTAGGTTGGGTTGATTCGTTTCTGGACAAAAGTTAGTGTGATTGGTGGGTTCGCTCAACCAACCTAGATCGTGTTGCGATGAGTCATTTCTAGGCAAAAATCTATGGTGTTCATAAATTCGCTAGGCCAACCCAGGTTGGATTGACTCATTTCTGTACAGAAGTCATTGATGTTGATGAGTTCGCTCAACCAACCTAACTTATTATTTTATTGCCATTTTTTTCTGTGACTCTAGTGGCATATCTGGCGTGTCGTATTGCAACCAGTTATTTCTCGACAAAAATCAATGGGGTTCGTAAATTCGCTAAGCTAACCTAGGTTAGGTTGACTCATTTCTCGACAAAATCACCGGTGGTGGTGGATTAGCTCAATCAACCTAAGCCGTGTTGTGATAGGTCATTTTTTGACAAAAATTCAATAGTGAATTTGCTAAGCTTTCGTGAATTCTCTAAGCCAACCTAGGCGGTGCTCAGGACAAAGATCAATATAGTTGGTAGATTCGTTCAGCCAACTTGGCCCGTATTACGATTGATCATTTCTAGACGACATGGAGTTTGTGGATTCGCTGAGTTAACATAGGCTAGAAATGACTCACCCTAAACTAACCTAACCTGCTTTGCGGTGAGTTATTTCTGAACAAGTCAATCGGGTTTTTTCCAGGACAAGCTGCTTTTAAGCTGGTTTGGGATGAGTCATTTTTGGGTAAAATTCATTGGGACTGGTGTATTCAACAAGTCAACCTACTAAGGGTTGGGGCACAGTATAAACCTAGTTTCACTAAGTGTCGGCGCCTTTGATGTTTTGTCTATCAATTTAAGGGAATTCGCGATGGCGTTTGGCGGCTATATTTCCAACTAATAATTGCAAAGTGGGTACGAAAATAACCTATATACTCAAACAGACTGACAATTGACAGAAAATCGCACAACATCTGTCACTTCTATAATGAAATGACAGAATGGAATGGCTTTGTAGGTTAGACTTTTGCTTGTAAACAAATTCAAATAGTTTTAGTTACAATTTCACCCACATATGCGACACCGCGAATTTCCTGGGGGCGCCATGTTTGAAACCCATGTTACCGGCGATGTGAAACTACTGGATAGAGTATATACTGTGGTTGGGGTGAGTCATTTCACAACAAAAATCAATCGGTTTGACGGGTTTGCTCGGCTTACTTAGGTTAAATTGGGTTGGGTCATTTTAAAACGAGTTAGTCGTCATTTAGTTATAATAGATGGTCTTGGTTGTAGTCTTTCTTCTAGGTAAAAACAAAAGTAAAGTTAGTTATTGTTTATTTTGAATAATTAATTTATCTATTTTACTGCCATTCTTTCTGTAATCCTACGGATATACGTGTATTTAAGGTTAATAACATATATTTGCAAAAAACACGTTGCAACAGTTATAAATACGTATGACAACAGAAATATTCGTATTTCACAACAATAACCCGTACATGACCGTCTCGTTTTTCTACGTTTTTTTTTAACTGCCCTCTGGTGTTCGTTACGTTCCCACTACCCCTTTCTATTTTGAATTTTCGCGCTGAAATATGATGACATCGTGGATTTAGAACTACCTTGCTTTCTCTAGTCTAGTAAAACCATTTAATTCACGTGACTCTACACGGAACTACTGATCACGTGGGTGAAGCGTCATAATTCCTCCGAATAACGCTATTTTCTTACAGGATTGTTCGATATTAGTCACGATATACTCCAACATCCAGAAAACGCCGGCCTGCGAAGTTTTCCGGATAACCTACACCGATTGGGACGCCGAAGGCGTCACCCTGATCCCAGTCGGCTTCCTATTAGAATCGGCGCCCCTGCCCAGCTCCTGCTACTGCCCCGAATTATTCACCCACCAGATAACTGCGGGGCCGACGCTCTACGCCATGGTATTCCGCCCGCACGACTACCTACCCGGACGCAAGTACCCCACCATCTTGAGCGTGTACGGCGGACCCGAGGTGCAATTGGTCTCGAATACTTTTAAGGGGATGCGCCAGCTGAGGATGCACATGCTCGCCGCCAGGGGCTATTGCGTCATAGCGATCGATTCCCGGGGATCGCAACATCGCGGCCTCAATTGGGAGAGCCACATCAAGGGACGCATGGGTACCGTCGAACTGCAGGATCAAGTCGAGGTGTTACGTTGGCTCGCCAATTTCGCTCAAATGTATCGATCTGAGTCGGGTCGCCATTCACGGCTGGTCGTACGGAGGTTATCTGAGTCTGATGGGGTTGGCGCTGCATCCGGACGTGTTCAAGATCGCGATAGCCGGGGCGCCGGTCACCAATTGGAGCCTCTACGATACGGGATATACGGAACGGTACATGGGATTGCCGGAAAACAATCAGCAAGGTTATCAGGAGGGATCGGTTTTGAATTACGTCACTAAGTTTCCCGAAGAGTAAGTATTTCTTTTTTTATATATATATTTTCATCGATTTTACACTATACTCTACTGGACTTCCGGGGCGGGAAGCGCATCTTCTTTTGGTCGACGTTTTGTCCAAACTCGCAGGGGCCATCTTCAGGGCAACTACTACTACTACTGCTATTTCAGTTTCAGGTTAATAGCAGTAGCAATAGCCCTGACGTAAAATGACGTTTAATAGACGTCGATATTACGTCTATTAGACGTCGATATTACGTCTAAAACACGTCCATCAGACGTCACTCTGCTACCTGGGACTGCTATTTCAGTTTCAGGTCAATTACAAGTGACCCCTGCGGGTGTGGATGAAAAGTCGGCCAGAAAAAGATGTATACGAGTCCATATAGAAGCGAATTGATTTAAAAAATTATCAACAGATGTCGCTTGTATGCCCAAATTCAGATTGGAATTGAACTAAAAAATGAAGATACGAGTGGATGAGGTGTTATGTTACGAAATAATACTTTTTCATAAATTAAGATTTTTATTAATTTTTCTCAAAAGTAGTGTAACATAACCCCTTCATACGTTCTTGAATATCTGGAGTTTTCGATGGTGCTATGTGAAAGATGGGTACAAAACACCTTGATTTATGCAAAAAGACAGTTTTCTAAAATGCGACATAGCACCTTCATCCACTCGTATCTTCAAATATTACGTATGGGGGCGCCATCTATCCAAGGATAGTGGTACCAGGATAAATATGTACACTATGTTAATTAATAATTAAATGCGAGTGGAGGGAGCAGTTTTAGATAGACAACCAATCTAACAAATTCATATCATAATATTTCCATTTTTATTTCATTGTGTAGTTAGGACCTTTTTTGTCGACGAATATCTTCAAATCGTATTTATAAATACGTATTTAAAATCACGCATTTTATTGTGGAAATTAAGCCGTTGTAAGCATTCTCCGTGTTTGAAACCACTCCAGGACGGGTTTTAAAGATGTACTATGCTTTCAGAAAAGGTTTCAACCCATGTGACTTGTTTTAAGTATGTAAGGAATCTTACAATGACCAAAAAATCCCTGATTACGTCTAAAACACGTTCATTAGACGTCACTCTGCTACCTGGGACTGCTATTTCAGTTTCAGGTCAATTATAAATGACCCCTGCGGGTGTGTGGACGAAACGTCGGCCAGAAAAACATGTATACAAGTCCATATAGAAGCGAAATAATTTAAAAAGTTATCAACAGATGTCACTCTTATTTAGCCCAAATTAAGATTGAAATTGAACTAATAACAAAATATTACGTATGGGGGCGCCATCTATCCAAGGATAGTGGTACCAGGATAAATATGTACACTATGTTAATAATTAAATGCGAATGGAGGAAGGCCGTTTTAGATAGACAACCAATCTAACAAATTCATATCAAATTTAAAATCGTGCATTTTATTGTGGAAATTAAGACGTTGTAAGAATTCTCCGTGTTTGAAACCGCTCCAGGGCGGGTTTTAAAGATGTACTATGCTTTCAGAAAAGGTTTCAACCCAGGTGACTTGTTTTAAGTATGCAACGAATCTTACAATGTGGCACTAACAAAAAAAAACCCCGGTTTAAAAAATGCGTCATAAGAGTGTGTAAGTGTCACTTGTCAAAATGAAGAGTACGTACTGGATCTAGGAATGTTTAATTCGTTACCAGCGTGTGCATATTTATGCAACCAAAGTTGCATCACATAAAAAATGGTCACGTGGATTCTATTTGAAGAGAAAAAGCAGAATCTTAGGTTATATGTAATGATAAAAAAATGAATTACTGAGGTTAAAATAAGTGAAAGCGAAATTTTTGTTTGTTTCGAAACTGCGGTATAGATTTATTGTTTAAAGTATGCTACTACCTTTTGCAAATTTGTCAAGATTGATGTTCGATTTGGACGGAGAAAAACTAGCTTATTAAAATTTTAATGAAATGTCGGATTTTTTTTGATTCGATTAAAGGAGAATTCGACTTAAAGAATTCGAATTAGAGAAAAATTCAAACTAAAGAGAAGAGAGAGTCTGTATTAATAATCATAGTACCTAAGACGGTTTATTTAGTGTATTACTATTTATAATAGTAATTTAATGTAATACTATTTATAATAGTAATACACTAAATAAACTGTCTTAGGTACTATGATTATTAATACACTCTCTTCTCTCTTCTCTTTAGTTTCAGAAAAGGTTCCAACCCATGTGACTTGTTTTAAGTGTGCAACGAATCTTACAATGAACAAAAAATCCTTGATTTAAAAAATGCGACACGAGTGTGTAAGTGTCACTTGAATGAAGAGTACGTACTGGACCTAGGAATGTTTAATTCGTTACCAACGTGTGCATATTTATGCAACCAAAGTTGCATCACATAAAAATGGTCACGTGGATTCTATTTAAAGAGAAAAAGCAGAATCTTAGGTTATATGTAGTGATAAAAAAAAAAAATTAATTACTGAGGTTAAAAAAAGTGCTAAATTTTTATTTGTTTCGAAACTGCGGTATAGATTTATTGTTCAAAGTATGCTACCACCTTTTGCAAATTTGTGAAAATTGATGTTCGATTTCGAAGGAGAAAAACTAGCTTATTAAAATTTTCATAAAATGTCGGATTTTTTTTGATTCGAATAAAGGAGAATTCGACTTGAAGAATTCGAATTAGAGCAAAATTCAAGGTAAAAAGAAGGGGGAATCTGTATTAATAATCATAGTACCTAATATACAGTGTGTTAAAAAAAGGTTGTCGGATATTTTACCCAATTATAGTACTGGTGGAAATAAACAAAAAAGTCTTAGTCAACATGGGTCCGCAATTCAACAGTTTTTGACATATAGTCGATTGCATATTTTAAAATAAAAAAAAAAACATTTTTCGGTTTTGAGAATAGTTCCCTTTGTCAAACAACTGATTGTGACTTAAAATTAGTTCTGTCAGACATCTGTCATCAGATTATTTATCATTTGCGTCAATTTTTTTTTGTTCTCAAATTATGCATAAGTACACAAATGCAGAAATGGCCGATATGCATTTTATGTACGGTCGTGCGAATGGTAATGCCACTGAAGCACGGCGTATGTATGCCGAAGAATTTCCAAATCGGTTGTTACCGAGTGATAAGATTTTCTCAAGACTTCATATCCGGCTGTCCGAAACTGGTTCATTTAAAATTAATGGTGGTTCTGGTAGACCTAGATCAGTTTCTTCTCCGCAGTAGAATTAGATATTTTGAGACGGTAGAAGACAACCCAAATATTAGCACCCGAAGACTTGCCGCAGAACTGAACGTCAGTCATCCTCTCATTTGGAGAATTCTGCGGGAACAGCAGCTCTATCCCTACCACATTCAACGCGTGCAAGTTCTTACTCCTCACGATTATGATGCACGTAGGGTTTTTTTGTCATTGGGTTTTACGAAAGCTGGCAGAAACTCCTAATTTGCGACTCAGATTTTATTTAGTGACGAGGCTGTGTTTACAAGAGACGGAATATTCAATTTTCATAACAATCACGTCTGGGCAGATGAAAATCCCATGCTGTTGTTGAACTGCATCACCAAAACCGTTTTCGCTAAATGTTTGGCTTGCTATTTTTGGAGACTGTTAATTGGTATTTCAGTATTTCTCCTAATCGTTTTAACGGGACAAATATACTTGGATTTTTTAAGAAATGAATTACCGTTTTATTGGAAGACGTGCCACTTTTTAACAGATTAAATATGTGGTTTATGCACGATGGAGCTCCTGCACATTTTCCATCGTAGTTAGAATTTCTTAAATCAAGATTACAACGAGAGATGAATAGGACGGGTGGACCAACTGCATGTCCTCCTAGGTCCCTGACCTGACACCTCTAGACTTCTATGTTTGGGGCATCTAAAAATTAGTGTACGCACGATCTGTAAACAATTTGGGAAGAACTCAGGCAACGAATGTAATTGTTGCGAGGAAATTCGGAGGACTCCAGGAATTTCGAAAGATTGCGTCGATCTTTCATAAGACGGCGTGAAGCGTGCTTAGAAATGAACGGTGGACATGTAGAACAATTTCTTGTAGTTTACTTAAATAAACATTTGTTTAATTTACATTGCGAACAGAATTTCTTTGAACTTTTTTATCCTACTAAAACAATATGCAATCGACTATATGTCAAAAACAGTTGAATTGCGGACCCATGTTGACTAAGACTTTTTTGTTTATTACCACCAGTACTATAATTGGGTAAAATATCCGACAACCTTTTTTTAACACACTGTATAATAGCAATACACTAAATAAAGTGCCTGGATTCAAAAATTTAAAACATTTTTTTTTAATATTTCTAGTAAATTATTTCCTATTATAGTAAATAGAGCATTTTTTTTTGTCTATTGTCCATAGAATTTTTAACATTATAGTTTTAAAATACATTCATTCATTCACACATAAACTCCTAACCGACATCATTGGATTTCCAGAGAGAATCGCTTACTCATAATTCACGGCCTCATCGACGAAAACGTGCACTTCTATCACAGCACCCAGCTGATAAGCGCGTTAGTAAAAGCGGGGAAGCCCTACCACCTCCAGGTCTACCCCAACGAACGACATTCGCTGAGGCACCTGGACGCCAGTAAACATTACGAAACATCTTTGCTCTCGTTTCTTCAAAACCATTTATAGTGTTCTCCAGTCATCTGTATATATTACGATACGGCTGTATAAAAAAAAAAAATAAACAAACTATTATATAGATTAGTTATTTATATACATAAATAAATAAATAAATGAATATATTAATTTTTCGTATAAAATAAACTGACTGTTTTTACCGTTTATAAGTGTTTTATATGTGATAGTTGTTTATTCCTCGTACAACTTCTTTGTCGTTTTATTATATTCTCTTCTTTGTGTTGTCGATTTGATATATCTTGACGATAGAAGTGTGATTTCATTTTGCAATATATTCATTTAAATGTACGTATGATGTATTAATTAATTTTTATTCTTTATTTTTTTATATTGATAAATACTTACATGAAATTTTAACGCAACAATATTTTAGGTATATTTACTGATTCGATGACGCATACCTTATTTAACAGCGAAACAGTATTTTGTTCGATGTGTTTAATTTAATCCTTCTAAAAGAAAAAAAAATTGATGTAGTAAATTGTTTTTATACATATATATTTTTATTTTGTTTAGAATCCTAACGCATAAATTCATCACTTTTTTTTGTCTCCCCTTTTATAAATATATGATTTTTAATTCTAATACTAAGTAAGTACTATCACATATTTTTTTTTGTCGATTTTGATCTGATTGTTACAGTATCTAAAGATAATGTATTCGAAATATGATTTGTATAATTTCACCAACGAATTTTGATTTTGCAATTAAAAACATTAATTACTGTTGTAGACGTTTTATTTATTTATTTGGATAATGGAAATTCCGTTCATCGAAATAAAATCATTCATTTTAAAACTTTAAATCTTGACCATGTATATATAATATTTGATTTCTTTTTTCTTGGTTTTTAGGTCTTTAATATTAAAACATGAATGAATACGACGACGTTTCGCTTTATTAAAAAGCTTTTTCAAGTAGATATATAAATAAATGTAGAAATTGTAAATTATTATTATTTGTTAATTATTATTAATTTACAATTTCTACATTTATTTATATATCTACTTGAAAAAGCTTTTTAATAAAGCGAAACGTCGTCGTATTCATTCATGTTTTAATATTAAATACCTAAAAACCAAGAAAAAAGAAATCAAAAATCATTCATGTTAATTTTTTGGACAATCTAAACGGAAAATTACCCCAAATAACATGACAACCAACCCATCCTAGCAAAAATTACTTTTCCCTGTATATGGAAAGGTTTTATTTTATATCCTATACACTCAATCAAACGAAAGAACCCATATTGTAGACGCTATTATATGTTAAAGACATAAACAAACTTACACAACGAACCTACCCAGTAAGCCAAATTCAAATTTCCCTCAATTATTTTTAGTAACTTCAACATTCAAACATGTAATTTCCTACGATTTTGTATTAGATTAATAGTTATTTGACTACTTTTAAGTTGAAGTTATTGAATCTAATTGCGGGAAATTTGAATTTGGTTTACTGGGTACGAATTTAATTAAAGCAAAAATCAAAAAAAGAAATATTGATGTTACGTTTTTTCATTGTGTGAATAACAGTAAATTTTACCTCATGTAATATAATTTAAAAATAATTTTGACTTTTAACCCATTCACCCTAGAAATCAAATTTAAATTCAACGTAAAGGTATTAAAATGGCTATTAATGAAGTACAAATTTAAAGAATTTACAGCTTTGTTCGTTTATCATAAATCGAGTAGCTTTAGAGTACTCTAAAATTGAAGTCGAGTGATTACGATGATAAATTAAAACAGTACAGAACTACAATAAATAGATACAACATTTATACAAATTTAGCGTTGTAATTCAATATTTGTACGTATCCTAACTGCAGGCTCATCGATTGATTTATGTTTGTAAGTTGTTTATGTCTTGAACAACATAATAGTACTCATTTTCTTCTTCCCACACAGCCAAATTTAAATTTTCCGCAATTATTTTCAGTAACTTCAACGTTGAAACATAAAATTATCTACTATTTCCTACTACATTGAGTTATTTTTATCCCTTTACGTTGAAGTCACTAAAAATAGTGGCGGGAAATTTAAATTTGGCTATTAGGGTTCTAAATATCTTAAAAATATTACTCATATTTCACAATAACATAACCTATATTACCCAAACTTACTCTTTCTCTAGAGCAAGGGATTGGGCGATTCGGAACAGTTCAAAATAACACTATAGATTTACAAACGAACATCCAATTACTGGAATCCTCAATTCATCTGGCAAAAACGAACACGTAATTTTGTGTTTGATTCTGAATTAAACGTACAGCATTTCTCTTTCGTATCAGCAGGGAAATAAGTGAATTATTGGTGTCGGCGAATTGACGAAATTGCCCAAACAAGAGCAAACGTCATTTATGTAGGTTATGTTGTTTCTAACCTCTGTTCATCTATTCAAAATGTGTCAGTTTTATAGAGTTTTGTGATGCTAAACGCAGATTTAACACGATACTATTTAGTAAAAATCCAGCGAATAACTATCATAATTACATGACCCTATAAATCAAGATACAACAAAGATGTCGTTATTTTCAACTACGGCCACAACGATCCAAAGTATCGTTAAACATTTCGTACCGAAGCACGCGTTTGTGAGATACAGATATCATGCGGATAAAATCGCTAGAGGCCCTTTAATCAGGCGTTACGGTTATGAGGAAAAGATGTTACAATCGGGACCTCTGCCGAGGATACCAGGTGCTCCTAAACTACCTATGCCAACGTATAAGCCAAAAGATGCTTGGTCGCAGAGGCGATCCTTGTTCGGTCAAAATGACTATATAGATATTTTGGGCAATGAAAATTTACATCCGGTTAAGATCTTATATAATGTACCCAAGTGGTTGAGAGGTATTTCCGGAAACGAATACCAAGTGCTCATTCAGAAACGTAAAGCATTATACAATACTCCATATCCATTTGCGAGACCCACAAGTGGAATGAATTGAATAAGAGGATTAGGTATTTGTACAAGTTTTTGAATCGAAAGACTCCTACTGGAAGTTCCTCCCAATAATGTCATTTTCGTTTACTTCGTAAGTGTGGTATAAATTTCGGTATGTAGTTATTGTATTTAATATTACCCATAATAAAATTCATTATGCGAATTTGTCTTCGTCTTTTAAAACTTAACCTAAATATCGCTATGATCTCAATTTCTGACAATTGACATCAAATCGTTTCATTAAAATTAAACAAACTTTTTCGCAATTGTAAATTGTATAATAAATAAAATATTTAAAATTTTTTATCGAAAAGTAAACAAATATTAGAGGTTAGAAATCTGGTAAAATTAGACTAAATGCTGCCAACCTACCTCCATTCAAGGTCAATGTGTTTTTTGTTGAGGTTATGTCAAAATGTCAAATAATGTAATTATTAATAGAAGCATAAAGAATTTATTGTTCGAGTCTTCTTATGGCAGAGAATTTTTTACCTGACGATAAATTGCCAGAAGCCTGGAAGGATGAAGTGCGAATCAACGTTTTATTCGCGCCGTTTCGTGATAAATCGGTGAATTCCAAAGACTGGGACACAAAACTGGAATTTTGGAAGAATTTGATATTCTCATATTGCACCCATAATAGAGTGTATTCATTCACTCTTCCTGAATTATCGAAGGTATTTATGAGGAAGGGTAGAAGCCCAGCTTGTTTGAATGTTGTTATTGAGCAAATGTACAAAGAAAATGAAATAAAACCCATCGAAGTATTTCTGCAAAAACCATCGGAGACATGGAGCGGCTGGGCGACTGATATATTTTTTAAAAAACCAGTCATGTGGTCTTTCACTAAAATCAAGGATGTTGTCGTAACTCGCAGCGATAGTATTTATTATGTTCATATAAAAGCAGTTGAATTGGAAGCGCACAAATTATTGAGTAATATCCCTACTGATATGAAAAGTAAACTAATTGATGTGAAGTCCCTCGGAGAATCCTTAAATTTCGAAAAAACAGAACAATTAAACTTTTTACTGCATTTCTTATATTGCAATGGGAAACTATCTCTGAAAACTATACAGAATAAGAAAAATTGTATTACTCTGGTAAAGTTTCATGAAGCTGATAAATCCAGTGGCATAAGTGATAAAGATGTGGATATATACACTCTGGAACAGAGTGAGAAGACTCTATTGGAGGATGTGGGAAAATTAGAGCAGCAAGTTGTTAAACTCAGAGACGATGCGAAAGTATATTTGGGGAAGAATCAAAGGCAATCGGTGAGTAATAAATAATTGTAGATTTTTCAATAATTGAATTATATCATTAACATCGTTTTTTTTAGGCGAAATCATGTCTTCGAAAGAAGAAAGAGGTGGAGAGAACGATAGAGAAACGTGCAAACGCTCTACAAAATATCCAAACTTTACTATCGAGGACTTCAAGATGCCCACACGGACGCTCAAATTTTAGATTCGTATAAGGCAGCTCTATCGAACTTACGAACTACGTTTAGCGAAACCGGTCTGACTGAAGAATCAGTATCTAATACAATGATTGATTTAGAAGAGGTAATTTTTTTTTCGTTTTAATTTAAACAATAGAATTTAATTTTTCGTTTATTCTAAAGGTATTGGAAATACACGATGGTATTCAAGCATCTCTCGCACAACAAGACACCACGGTCGACAGTCGACATCGAAAACGAATTAGCGGAACTTTTAGCCATGGACAAGTCTGCAGAAGTGCCACGGAAGAGGAAAAGAAAGCCGATGTCAGCGTGGATGATATAGAAAAGATTTTATCGAAATTGGATATAAATCTGCCATCTCCCCCAAAGGATGATCCAGGCAAAACGAAAATTTCTTTATAAGTGTGATGAAATTATATTTACGTAAATAAAATGTCTATATTATTATTTTTTATTGGTAATAAATGGTATATTATTTATTTTTTTATTGGTTTTGACCTTTTTTTCCCAAAATGCTCTGTCTTCTGAATATCCATAATTATGTTATAACTTGTAACTTACCTAATGTTTTCCCGAAATAAAGATTGTTGGCGATTTATTTCTACAATGGAGAAAAGATCAGGTTTCGTCGAATTCAAAATACTTATTGGTTTTTTTTTGAAGAAATGCGTAGTAAGTAATAACAAATCTGTTTAAAAAGTATTGATGATGATTTATAGGTTATGTGCTAAACATTTTTGACGGACATGACGTGGAATGATGGTGCTTTAAAACCTCTTTAAAACTGCCACTAAAACAACACAGAGTAACTAATATCTATTCCATTGTTGATTGAGGCTGCATTTTCTATTACATTGGTTTGTAAGTATAAAAAAAAATAAAACAGTATAGAATAGAAGATTCCGTTTTTGCATTTTTTATAATGATAAAACACGTATGACGTGGAGTGATAGTGCTTTAAAACCTGTTTAAAACTGCCACTAAAACGACACAAAGTAACTAATATCTATTTCATTGAGGCTGCATTTTCTATTACATTGGTTTGTAAGTATAAAAAAATAAAGCAGTATAGAGTAGAAGATTCCGTTTTTGCATATTTGATAATGATAAAATATGTACCCGTATAATTGACTTATAACATAACCTCAAAGAACAATTTAGGAAGAAAGGCGCCAAATTGAAAACAAACTAGATTTATTTGCGAGGACAATTGTAGTTATTGCAATGTTGTTTTTTCTTCTTTAAATTTTATTTTGATATGGATGTTTTCATTGCTATTTCCCGCTCTTAATAACATTTGAAATTGTTTTCATCAATCTTTATGTTTCAAAAGTACATTTGTCGTGACAACACGAAATTCTATTTTTAGGTATCTCATTTTTTATCGAAATAATTATATTTTTAGGTTAACTTTACTGTTAGATGTCTTTGCTGTAATATGTTTAGAAATATCATTTTTAAATTAAGTTATTTTTGCAAGAAAGTTTTATAATAAGATCTTGAAATAGATTTAATTTAAATTTAGAGGTAGAAACCGGCTTTTCTTTTATCCGAAAACATACATTTCCTATTTTTTTCAACAACGCTATAATTTAAAATTTCGTTTTCAATTAAATAAAAATATTTTTCGTTTTTATTGAAAAGATGACATTTGGAAAGATTTTGAAGACGTTAAAACTTTCTTGAGGCTTCAATAAATACTCTTAGAATTATTGGTAATTATTTTTGGGAAAGTTTTCAACTAGACTAAATTGGGGCAACGTAAAAATTCCGCAAAAAAATTGCAGAAAAGCTATTTCTACGTGTCTCATCTTCTTTTTTTTACCGAAATAATAATTAGCTCATTAATTTTGCATCACCCAACATCTTATATTGATATTTCTATCTAAGATTTTTTTTTGACCCAGTTCTTTTAACAAGAAAATCTAGGAGAAAAAAGCAAATTTTCAAGATTTTAAAATCAATTGAGTTTTTGTTATCTCAAAACATAAATTGCTAATTTTAACAACACGACATTATAAAACTCAGTTTTCAATTAGATAACAATATTTTCGTCTGTTTCGAAGAGATGATATTTGGAAAGGTTTCAAATACAGCTGCACCTTCCTAAAAGTTCAATAAATACTGCTAAACTTTTTCGAGAACATTTTCAGCTAGATTAAATTGTAACACCGTAGGAATTTCGCAAAAAGGGTACCAACCCAAAAGCCTTTCTCCCTAGGTGGGTGGTTCATTTTTACACCATTTGATCCTATTGTGATATTTTTATCAACAGAAATTTCAGGTACTTTTGTACAAGGACAAAAAAAAGCATTTTCCTTCTTAAATCACTCAATTCAGCATAACTCACAGATATAACTTGCGTATTTTGTTAATTCTTACTTAATAACACTATAATCCCAGTGAACCAAGATCAAAATTCCCAAGCATTTTTTTTAGTAACTCACTTAAGGTAATTCAAATAACTATAATCTAATAAACAAATCAGGTCATTTCATGCTTTAATGTTGAAGTCTATTAAAAATAATTGCGGGAAATTTGAATTTGGTTCACTGGGATATAAAACTTCCTTTTCAACTATATAGGAAAGAAAAAATCGACGAATATATAATAAATATTTATTAAACAGTTGTATATATTCGTAAAACAGTTCCAATCGTCAGAGCAACACAGTTTAAATCCATAAACTTTTACCAGTTATTAAAAATATAAGTGTGAAAAATGTGCATCATTATAACCTAACAAAAACAAAAAAAAAATATATAATGATAAAAAAACAACATCAAAAGATTAATATAGAATCATAATGTGCGTTATTACACTTACACGATTGTGGTTTAAGATCGAAAGAAAGAAAATACAATACAACTATCGCTGAAAGAATCAATAAGAAACATACGATCAAGATTAAAAACGGAAAAATTTTGAGTTTCCGTTTAAAAAAATACACACCGCCGTACTTAAAAAGAGGACATACATACATCATATTTATATATCAATCGTATCACAGAAACTAAAACTAAAAGAGACGGTTAAACCAACCACTTAAAAAAATAAAATACCTGTAAAAATAACACCTAATATGTATAGCATTTTTCATTAATTATTATTATTATTATTCAATAATTGTTAGCGATCTCATTTGTAAATAAAAAAAAAAATAATAATAATTCGTTGAACTTATATATCAAATTCCCTATAAAAAGCATTGGTAATATATGCAAATATCAAATTGAATCGTACGGTTACTAGATTCTAAACGATATAAATTAAAAATGCTTCCCCTATATCGATATATGTATATAAATACCAGTTTAATTACTCCATTCCCCCCCTCCCAAAACCCAAAACGATGGAGATCTTAACTTAAAAAACCATCGTTATATATGTTTTGTATCTTGTGGAATGATATCTAAAAAAGAAAATTATCTAAAGTAGAAATGAGGAGAGCTTTCAGCTTAGGGGTGGGGTCTCGTTACACTGCAGTAGACAGCCCACCGCTCCGAAGTAGCCCTCGTGTTCTAAAAACAGCGCCTTCATCGTACCTTTCGACCAGTAGTCCATTGCGAATGCTAGCAGCTTCATCGATATGGGATTCACGCGTAAGAAATTGCCTATGAACAATACCTGGAAGAGGACGATTCGACATTGATTTTATGGAATAAGTTATTATTATTATTATTTACATTAATATGTATTGTTGATCGATGACGATTTATAAACAGGTAGAGAACGAAAATTAGATTAAATACAAAAAAAGTTGAAACGCTGTAACACTGATATAATAACTTTGTATCTATTTGAAAAAATATTGCAGAAATTAAGTTAGTGGTTCATCAAAATTTGGTGAAGTGTTAAATTACGTCACTAGACATATTTTTGCAAAATTAGAATCACCTTAGGACGTGGTACTTCAGAAGATATAATTAAACAAATCCAAAATGCGGATTTCTTTAAAAAATTCAATATTTCAAAAATTGAAAAAGTTGGTGGTTTAAAATTTGATAAGGTGTTAAATTATGACACTAGACATAATATTTTTGCAAAAGTTAGAATCACCAAATTCTAATAATTTAGAAGATATTTAGAAGTTAAAAATTAAAAAATCCAAAATACTAATTTCTTCTTCTGGTAATTATGACAATAATGACATATTTTTGCAAAATTAGAATACCAAATTCTAGTATTTCAGAAGATATGTCAAAAATTTAAAAAATCCAAAATACTAATTTCTTTAAAAAGTTCAATAAATCAAAAATTAAAACAAGTTAGTGATTCAAAATTTTGTAAGGTGTTAGATTATGATACTAAACATATTTTTGCAAAATTAGAATCAACAAATTCTAGTATTTCAGAAGATATGTCAAAAATAAAAAAAAATCCAAAATACTAATTTCTTTAAAAATTTCAATAAATCAAAAATTAAAACAAGTTAGTGGTTAAAAATTTTGTAAGGTGTTAGATTATGATACTAAAAATATTGTTGCAAAATCAGAATCACCAAGTCCTAGAACTTCAGCAGATATAAGTCAAAAAATAAAAAATTCCAAAATACTGATTTCTTTTCAACAATTTAGTATTTCAAAAATTAAAAAAGGTAGTGGTTCAAAATTTAATAAGGTGTTAGATATGACACTAAACATATTTTTGCAAATTAGAATCACCAAATCTAGTTTTAGAAGGATATGTAAAATTAAAAAAATCCAAAAATATTTTTAAAAGTTCAATAAAATCAAAATAAACAAGTTAGGGTTCAAATTTTGTAAGGTCTTAGAGTATGACACTCATATTTTTGCAAATTAGAATCACCAAATCAAAGTACTTCAGAGATATGTCAAAATTCTAAAATCAATAATTCCTCTAAAAAATTCATAATCAAAAATTAAAAGAGTTAGTGGTTCAAAATTTGGTGAGTGTTGCCAGTTATGAAACTAGACATGAATTTGCAAAATCTTCAGGAAGAAAATAAAAAAGTAGCTGATTCAAATTTGATAAGTGTTAGAGCACGATTAACATATTTTGCAAAATTAGAATCACCAAATTCTAGTATTTCAGAAGATATGTCAAAATTTAAAAAAATCTAAAATATTAATTTCCTCAAAAAGTTCAATAAAACAAAAATTAAATAAACTAATGGTTCAAAATTTGATGAGGTCTTCAGATTATGACACTAGACATATTTTTGCAAAATTAGAATCAGCAAGTCAAAATACTTCAGATGATATAAGTCAAAAATTCTAAAATACTAATTTCTTTAAAAATTTCAATATTTTAAAAAGAGTTAGTGGTTCAAAATTGGGTAAGGCGTTGCTAGATTATGACATTAGACATATTTTTTGCAAAATTAGAATCGCCAAGTCCTAAAACTACAGAAGAAAATTAAAAAAGGTAGTTGGATTCAAATTTGATAAGGTGTTAGATCACGATACTAAACATATTTTTGCAAAACTAGAATCATCAAATCCTAATACTTCAGAAGATTAAAATTAAAAAAATTCTAAAATACTTATTTCTTTTAAAAAATCAATATTTTAAAAAATTAAAAAAAGTTAGTGGTTCAAAATTTGGTAAAGTTATGAACAGTAGACATATTTCCGCAAAACAAAAATCACAAAGTCCTAATGCTTCAGAAAATAGAAGTAAATAAATTAAAAAAGTCCAGGTGTACTGAATTTCTTAATAATTCGATATTTCAAAATTGAATAAGTTAACGATTCAAAATTTGGGTAAAGTGTTTAAGTTATGACACTAGACATATTTCTAGCAAAATTAAAATCAACAAGCCCCAATCTTTCAGAAGATACTAGTTAAAAATTAAAAAATTCTGTATCCACAAAATTACAGCGAATTATTTACCAATTGTTTAAAAAAATACGTTATTTACAATACAAGTTGGAATTGATCCATCTCATCATGAGGTAATATTTATTACACTTTATTATGGTTTATTTTCAATATTTTCAGAAATATGTACAACTCCACCTGACCTTTTAAAAGCACGCAACCAATATTGAAATATTAGTTGCACAGCAATGTATAGCAAAGTTTGGGGTCGTGTATTTGAAAAACACGTATGAATTACTTATTTTTGTGTTATTCATTATTAATAAATAACCTCAATTGCCAAAATTGATCCTCCAACCACGCACACGAGAATGTAGTATCGAATAGATCTATTCCAATCTGTATATCCCGTTCGCTGTAATAGGGGTGCCTCAAGGTAGTGTTTTGGATCCTGTACTTTTCTTACTTTTTATAAATAACATTGTCGATTTTCTAGTTATTGTAATTGTAAATTAAGATTAAACGATAATTGGAGCAACAATTTAAATTTTGTTATAAAAAAATAATAATAACCGGAGATGCTTACTTTCTCTATTTTTTCCTGCAGAGCACACATTCTCGCAATAGATCCGATATTGTTGGTAATTGTCACTAGTGTCGCCCTGGCCAAATCTTCCCTACTAACTTTCGACCTCCTCTCTCTTGAATTCATTTGTCGGAAACTGTCAAAAATTAAAAAAAAAATGTTCGTTCAACAGTACATACTTTATTTTTTGTATAGAACTTTGTTTAGAAACAAAAAAATCGTTTAATTTACCTGCTAGCTACTAAATCACCCGGCAACCCAAACCGTTCATAATCCCCACCGTATATATCTTTCACCAGCTTATCCACATGCGTATTATCCCACCGGTTGCTAATTCGATGGCTTCTTCGAAGGTATTACAACCGGTCAAGAGGCAACAAAGGCCTAGAAAAGTGCCGCCACCTATACTGTAAAAAATAAAACCCATATAATATCGATCTACAATAACATAACCTTTACATCATCGAATTATCTTTTAATATTCCTCTCCTCACCTTGTTCCCGAAACCCTCTTGTAATTATTAGGACCGTACACAGCTAAAACACTGACACCCGAACCGATATTAACTAACAAGAAGGGATAGGGATTCGAGAAGTCGTAGTTGACTTTCGAGCAAAGGCTCTCGTCTGTCGGATTGGACCAGTAGTAGCATTCGGTCCGGTTGCTGGCCTCCACGAATAACATGCCCTTGATCAAGGAGTCGAACTCGTCGTATTTGGACAGCTTCATGTTGACTTCCTAGAATTTTCTACGTGAATACATCGCAAATATTCTAGTATCGTTATGAGACGCACTTTTACGAAATCGTTTTCGAACTTGTAGGCGCCTCCGCCGGTCGCGCTGACGATGTGGCCGAGGTTCGTCAATCCTTTCGACCTGGCCAAGGAGAGGAAGTTGCCCATTTCGCTAGTGGGGAAGCGAATGAAGTGTAACGTGCCCTTACGGCCACGTATCGTGACATCGTTCATCTGAGTAAAGAAGAGGGGTCTCATCATACAGTTTGGAATCGATCGATGCGAGCAGGTGATAGGTTAAGTAATGATTAGTGCCGTTTAAAATAGGTTTGTTCCAACGTGCAGTTCCGATATAGTCCTCGATCACGTGAATCGATCGAAAAACGCATGTCAATCTTCGTAAGCTTTAGTGTTTTGTTCGAATTGGTTAAAGCGATCAAGAACCCTATACCAACTTACGTATTGGGATAGACATAATATTTTGAGATACAGATACAACAGAGGGAGAGCAAGCATCCAAGCACCAAGATTCAATTGGTCACAAATGTTTAATTATGTAAAAAATTAATAAATAAATAACTGGCCATAAATTAAGATACCCCATACATCTTTCTGTAAAATGAGAATTACATACTCCTAATGATTTAGAAGATACAAGTCAAACATTAAAAAATGCCAAAATACTAATTTTCAAAAAAAAAAATCGATATGTCAAAAATTAATAACTTAATGGTTCAAAATTTGTTAAGCATGTGTAGCTTAGTTATGGATACTGACATATGTTTGCTAAATTAGAATCACCAAATCCTAATACTTCAGAAGATATAAATCAAACATTAAAAATTTCCGAAATACAAGATTTTTTAAAAATTCCAATATTTCAAAAATTAAATAAGTTAGTAGTTCAAGATTTGGTAAGTGTTAAATTATGACACTAGACATATTTTTGCTAAATTAGAATCACCAAATTCTAATATTCAAAAAAATACAAATAAAAGAAAATAAAAATTTTCAAAATACAAAATTCTTTAAAAATTTGGTAAGGTATTAGATTATGAACTAGACATATTTTGCATATTAAACCACTAATCTGATGCTTTCGAAAATAAAGTCAAAACTTAAAAATTCAAACACTGATTTTTAAAATAACATGGAACTATGTCAAAAATTAAATACTTTGTGCATTCAACATTCTCTAAGGCTGTTAGATCTATGACACTAGGACAATATGCTTTGCTTAAACATTTAGACTTCCACCAAATCCTAATGCTTCAGAAGACACAAATCAAAGATTAAAATTTCAGAAAAAACATTTTTTAAAAAATTCCAATATTTCAAAAATTAAATAAGTTAGTAGTTCAAGATTTGGTAAGGTGTTAAATTATGACACTAGATATGTTTTTGTTAAATTAGATTCATCAAATTCTAATACTCAAAAAAATACAAATAAAAGATTAAAAATTTTCAAAATACAAAATTCTTTAAAAATTTGGTAAGGTATTAGATTATGACACTAGACATATTTCTGCATAATTAAAATCACTAAATCCTGATGCTTTCGAAGATACAAGTCAAAACTTAAAAAAATCCAAAACACTGATTTCTTTTAAAAAATCGACATTTCAAAAATTAAATAAGTTAGTGGTTCAAAATTTGGTAAAGTGTTAAATTATGGTACTACATACATTTTTGCTAGATTAGAATCACTAAATACTAATGCTTGAGAAGATACAAATCAAACATTAAGAATTTGCAAAATACAAGATTTTTTAAAAATTTCGATATTTCAAAAATTAAAAAAATAATTATAAGTACTAATTCCCAAAAATTCAATGCCTCAAAAATATAGAGAGTTTCCAAATTACAATATTAGAGAAATAATAATAATAATAAAGCCAACATTATACAGGTTGGAATCGATCCATTTTATCAGGTAATTATTTTTTTATATATTACTATATACTAATATATTACTTAGTTCATTTTCAATGTTCTCAGAAATAAGTACAACTCGCCTGCCCTTCAGTAGCATGCAACCAATATATTGATATGTTATAACAACGATGCTTGGTCATGAATTCTGCTATCTCTATTTAAAAAAGCTGTATGAATGTAATTTTTGTTTTATTCATTCATAATAAATAATCTTAATTGCCAAAGTTGATCCTTTAACCATGAAACGAGAATGAAGTATCGAATGGATCTCTTCCAATCTGTATATATACTATTTACAATTTTAAGGAAATATTTTCACTGAATATTCTTTTCTTTCTGAAAACCAACCCAAAAAAAGTGTTACGCGTCATTAATTTATTCTCAATACCAAAACTGATAATAAATAATAAAATTTTACAATACACATTGCTACAATATTAAGAAAGCGCACAATCCTCGTCTAATATCTTTATTATACGCATTTACTATTAAACAAATGCCTTTGGCAATGACCAAGGTTAAAAAATGCGTTATATGAAAGTCCTGTAGTTGATTTCATAACGAACAAACACGCAATTAAAGCAGGAGTTGTCCATATTATAACTGAAATTACATAAAAAACATACTGTAAACTTTATCATAAGGTCAAATTGTATAATCTGTTGTAATGTTTCCTTAGTAACATTTCGCATTACGAAGAATGAATAAAATTTCTTGTGCAATCTGATAGTTACCTATATAAATGCAGTTCACTAACATTACACGTGCAATGAAATAAATGCTATCTAATCATATTCCGCCAAATTGTTATCGCGTTGTTAGCATTCACTGTTTTCTCATGAATTTCCATAAATTAAAAATCTATTTTGTTATATAAAAAGTAGCAAATTAACTTCGTAGTAGAGATAATCTATTTGAGTCACTTTTCCTAGATAAGTTCTGAGAGATTTCAAACCAATATTTGAACACTGTTAGAAGATAAATAAGTGATATTTAATTATAGATTAAACAAATTACGTAGGCTTTGAAGACAATTTCTTAGATTATGTAAATATAAATACCAATTTAAGTGAGAAAGCCCTAATTTATGGTGAAAAATAAAATAGATTTGATCGATTTTAGAAGTAAAACAAATAATAACAGCTATTTATAGCCAAAAAATATATTAAAAATGTTTTTTTTTTGTATAGAAATGGTAGTATTCATGTCTCAACAATTTAAAATGGTATAATGCCCTCAATGTAGACCTATAATTTTTTGTTGAAATAATTATGCAGGTCTTTTTCTTTGCATTTCTTGTGAAAGACTTTTGCCTTAATGTAAGTTCATAAATTGAGTCTTATCGTTACTATATAGGCTATAATAAGATTAGCATTTTAAAAGTATAAGTCTGTAGATCAAAACTCAGGGTCAAAGGTTAAAATTACAATACTGGCTGCTTTAATGTAGAATTTAAAGATTAGTTTGTAAAATGCGTGTGATTAAAATTAAATATAAAAGTGGGAAAGAAACAACATTATTCTTATATAGGTGCATGACAATTAGCGGCTTTAACATTTACACAAAAAGTCACTAATACAAATGAATATTACCCTCCAATATTACTAAAAAACAAAGAAATTATAAAGAGAAAATTCTGCCATTTCAAACACCGTCAGTAAATTCATTATTAAACCATTAATTAATTATCCGACTCACCTGTAAATGTGTATCCCTATGTCCCGTTTTTCCATACGCCGAATTTTTCGTCAAATATCTCCGTATATTCCTCAAAGTTTCCACTTCGGAGTTCAATTCGTCGTGAGTAATGTCTTTCGGCTCGAAATACACCAGTTTACATAAAGTTCCTCCATATCCATTCCGAACCAGGGCATAACTGAAAACGAAAATCGTTCGCGTCGATAGAATTTACAAAAAAAAACAAGGGTTTCACTCACGCGGACTATCGTCAAAACCGTTCTCCATATTTCCATTCATAGTTGCTTCCGTACTAGACGAACGGTCCTTTTTATCATCACCCATATTAGTAATTCGCGTTCTGATACAACCTCTACAAGAGCGCATTTCCATTTGTAGCAATATCTGGAACTAAAAGTCAAAAATTGCACTGTTTCGACATTGGAAAAAACTATTTATACTGAAATTTGTTAGGATTTTTTTTGTGTACTATAACCTTGACCTCAAAAACGTAACGCCACTTTAAATTTGAAACTACATGTTTTTAACTTATTTTTTCTTTTTGTTAAATTATATAATGCAATAATTGTACTGTAACCTGGAAAAAAATCTATACAAGTACCTGGTTTCATTTTATTAAACGAATGGAATTACTTAGTGATATATGCAAGTGCTGAAGTTCAAAATATATAAACGCTCGTTTTCACATAACTGTTTTCACGTCATTTCAAATAAGTTGAAATAATAGTTTACGCACATAAAATGACTCAACATGTCACTTTCTAGGTTATAAAAATTTTAATTACTCCGCTTTGGTGGCGCGCGCACCAAATATTATTGGATAGCGCCATTTTTTTTTTTAAAAGAAAAGCCAGTTTTTAATACAAAAATAAATTACAATTTTACAGAAGAAGATTAATATTTTTGTGTTTTCTTTTGTATTTATTTGTTTGAATTTGCATATTAAAATAAAGAAACAACGCGTATATTATATACTCTGCATTCATTTACGAATGTCAATAAAAAATGCTATAGATAATTTCATGCCTGCATGTTTAAAGTACCAAAAATAATTGCGGGAAATTTGAAATTTGTTTATGCCGATATTCAAGATAGAAACGAAACAGCACATTTGAAAGTTATTGAAGCAAATGCGTATAATGAAAAATATATTTAAAGTAAGTATTCATTTCCTTTTTATATAAAAAATGGTGTAGCAATCCTAATAACTTACCTTCTTTTAAATATTCCTACAGAATCATCCAAAACAATTAGTTCAAAATCAGAGAATGTTTAAAGGTATAAAAAATATCTCATTGATATAAATATATTAACATTTATTGTACACAAAAAGAATTCTCATAAATATAAATTATAAAATAAAACATATAAGGTTTGTTCCTTTCCGATGTTCTGACTGCATCCAACTATGAAAGTACTCAAAAAAAAAAAAAAAAAAATAGCGCTATTATAAACGAATATTTATTTCTCGATGATACAAATCACTATAATTTCGAATTTTCGCTTTTTCATCTGTAAAATCTAAGACGTTGAGGTGTTGATCTGTAGCCACAAACAACTGCGTCGGATCGAAAGAGAGGCTGTAAGCTGGCGAACTGCGTCCACGGATTTTACACGTTTGCATGAAATACATCTAAAAATTGTCAATTCTTAATACGCCTAAACCTATTTTGCCAAAAGTTCTGGTACCTGTACATATTTCGTTTGTCGAGTATCAAATAGTACCACCCTTCCGTAGCTCTGAGTCCCTGTTATTAACGTACAAGCTTTGTCCGTATCTAAGCAATATATGGTAGCTTCAAATGGATCTTCCCACGATTGCACGCAAGTTCCTGTTCTGAGATCCCATTTCCTCACGCAAGAATCGTAACCGCACGCTAATAATATTTCATCCGATTCCCATTTCATATCTAATACACCGGCACCTTTTTGAAACTCGCTGCCCAGTGAAAAAGTTTTCGTCAAGCTGAAAAGATACATCATCTAAAATAATAGCAATGCATTGTAAAAACGCAATGCCACAAATTAGCAAAATGACGTAAAGTGACGTATAATGGACGTTAATAGGACGTAATAAACACACGTAATATAGACGTCTATTAAACGAGATTTCACGTCATTCTGCTCAACAGATTTAATTAAAATTAAAGTTAACTCAATTTAACAACAAAAGGTGGGAAAGAATATGCAACACAAACCTTTGAGTATCAAATATCTTCAAAGCAGCTGTATCATTGCATCCCGACGTCCCAATCCCTAATAATCTACCATCACAGCTAAAATTTGTAGACCATATTCGATCAGAAACGCCACATGTGCTGAGGTAGTTTATCCCAGTAAAGTAATTTTGACATGACCACAACTTGAACGTACAATCTCTAGACCCGGACACCAGCAAGTTGTGATGAATATCAACGGAATTAATTTCCTTTTGATGTTTTTCCGTCGTCGTAGTTATTGTGTTTTCCTTTTTTGACCATACCCATAAAGCACCATCACTTTAGATAATAAATAAAAAGATATATGAATAAATCAATTTTATCAAGCACAAATTTCGAGCACACTTTAATGTCTTATAGACATCTTCTGTAATCAGTAATTTTAATAAAATGAAGAGGTGATATGAGGAATCATGTGGCAATTCGTGTGGTTTATAAATTGTAATTTTTAATTTAGTTGAAATAAAATGTTATTACCCTAATAGCCAAATTTAAATTTCCCGCCACGATTTTTAGTGAATTCAACGTAAAGGCATCAAAATAACTATTAATATAGTACAAAATGGTGGGTAATTTTATGCTTCAACGTTGGAGTTACTAATAATAATTGCGGGAAATTTAAATTTGGCTATTAGGGTAGTAATTCATTTCAAAGTAAAAATAACTATGGTTTTAATTGTAATTTAAATTTCCCGCAATAACTTTTAGTGATTTCAACATTGAAGTATGATTTTGTATTATATTTATTCTATAGTTATTATGTTGAAGTTACTTAATTCAGTAAAAAAATATTTGTTGTCATTCAATTTAAAAATAACCTCAAACTCTCCTATTGACAAATTGAGTTATTAGCTGAACATAACTAACATAATAAATTTCCTTAAAAGTTCCGTGAAGAATTAGTACATTTATTAAATACGATAATTGCAAAAAAAGAATATATAAAATCAGAAAAACACATCTACCTTTGGCCACTAACGAGGCAATTCTCCGTTTTGATAAATCTCGACACATCTGAAAAAGTATTCCCAGAGAGCACATACAACGGATGTCGTACGTCGATTTTCCCATTGTGTCTCCTGTAGGCTTTAATGAAAGGTCCTCTACTTATCCAAACGAGATTCCTCGTTAAATAGAGCCAGGGAATGTAATTTCTTCGTTCGTAGAGGAACGCCTTCTCTTTGTACTTACCGATCTTCCAATTGTGAGAGATCTTCAATTTTTCAATGCCGTTTAGCAAAACTGAAGATCTATTATGTGAGCTTTGCGTAATAAAATAAATAGTCACTTAAAATAATCACCAACCTATCTAGGATGTACGGTCTTTGTTGATTCGTCACTAATGCAGGACTGTTTAATATGGAATTTAAGTAATATTCAATAATACTGTTGAACTTGGTGCAAGTTTGTCTTAGTCTGCATAGATCGTTTATATTGCAAAATTTAAATATGTGTAAGAGAATATCTAGGGATAAATCCGTAAATTCCCTATCAGCCATTTTTTACCTTTATTACAAATTGTAGGATTCTTACGAGATTCAGGTTTTCACGGTGATGTCAACATTATTATTAATACCTAACCTCGTCTCATCAACCTTCAAACCACAGTATAATGTGATATATTCCTGTTCAAACTCGAAACTCAAAGTATTCTAACCTAACAAAAAGGACAATACCACAGCAGAATATTCTATGATTATAAATTTTGTATGATCGTTTGACCTTGACGTCATCTTGACAGTTTAATTAACACTACACTAATAACAATTAAGATTATCATCGTAACATTTATTTCCATCAATTTTTCAATCAAATATTTACTAAAAAAATTAAATAACACCAAGTTCTTAAAATTTGCGGGCCTGAATTCTGAGAAATTACTAGACATCGCATTTTTGGTAAATTTCATTCTGTTCTTACAACCGCATAAAAGAAAAACTAACTGCTAAATATGTATTTGAGAGGGAATTTTAAACTACATATGTACTTGAAACTTTGTACATTTTTACACGTTTATTTCTGATAGGATACAATTAAATTTTATCTATCTTATATCATAAACTTCTTCATATAATTACCAGCGATAGAAAATAAGTTTACTAAGCGAAACCAATATCTTATATTACGTTGAATAATTGATAACAAGGTCGATGTTATGGGAATACCTCAAAATAATACAAATATATACTTTATCTTTTTATTTGCGTTTTCTTGTTACAATTAATTCCCTCACAACATGTCTTTAGAGATTAAATATTTCTTTTAGAGACGCGTTCTTGGAAAATGCGTCATATACCATTCGGATTTGTGTTATTATAAATTTGGTAATACTGGGTTGTAGTTTACCTTCGATTATTTGCCAATGTTTACTCAAAAATTCATGTACATTCCCTATAAAAAAAGTACAGAAATGAATAAATAAAAATGCAAATCATAACCTCAACTGTCAAAATTCAACCACAATGAGTACCAACTTATATAATCGTTTGACTATAGAAACCTTAGTTGGTTGTTTTAGTTTAGGCCCAAATATATTCTGTTTATGAACTCACCTGCTATGTTTGCGTAAAGATCACTAAATCTATAATGCGTACTTTGCGTTTTTAATACAGCTGTAATCTGATCAAGCGCTATGCGATCTTCCCCATCTTCACTAGTAACTTTCAGAGTAGTATTGAGCTTGATGTTATTGTCAACTAAAATGTTTTGATAATTTAAAATCAATGTATTAAACGAAGAAGTTCCAATTTATACTTAAAGATATATCTATCTTCCCACCACCTAGAGATGTCCGCCAGAGAGCGAAGCCGCTGGCCAACACATAATCTGCTGATAGATTGAAACGTGGAATAGTGTAGATGGCAAAGCCTTTCTTCTCGTTAAAGTTCAAACTGGATAAAAGATTTTACCGTCAAGGAGATATATTGGAAAAAAGAACATTGTTACAAATTTTGATGGTCATTAATTCTCTATTTGCATTTCTAAAAAAAAAGGAAAAAAGATACTCACTCAACAGTTTCGAGCTTGAGATCCTTAAATCCAGAAAATACGAGATTCTTTAGCGTCAATGTAAAATACCCTCCATCTAATTCGTATTCTGGTAATTTTAACGGATCCAACGGCGGGATGCCGAATTCTGGTATCCCTGTTTAACAGATTCAACATTTTAAATGTAATCTTTCTGTTTTAATGTCACAACGGTTATTTATATGGATATTATATTCAATTATGCAGAGTTTTTGATTCTCTTTATCGATTTTTACCTTGAACTAATTGTGGTATCGCTTTGTTACCGTTGTCTTGCACGCACTGACTAACATTTGCATCGTTAAGATCACACTTTTCGATGTAATCAGCTGCAAAACAGAAATCACTTGATTATTTTTTTTATTAGAAAACTGAATCGGAGTATTTCTGGAAGGTGCCTTGCCTATATCGCCTATAGCCTAAGCAACATTATATATCTATGTTATAGTATTAAGAATAAAGGACAATGGCTGCTGTAGGTCTGTATATAAACGTATACATATATGAGTTTTTACGTCTTTTATAAACTCTTTATGCATAACTACCCACATTTATGATATACAGGAAATATGCTGTATTTCGTCACTTACAATTAGTAGAACTTACAAATCCTAATAAGAAGAAACACGATGTGTCTTCTACTAGTGATTAATTTACATGCATTTTTTGGGTGTAGTCTAATTAATTATTAATGTAACAATCAGTCAAATAATTATTAATTAATTATCACCCCAGTAAACCAAATTCAAATTTCCCGCAATTATTTTCAGTAACTTCAACATTAAAGCATGAAGTTACCTGCGATTTTGTATTACATTAATAGTTATTTGAATAACTTTAAGTTGAAGTTAGTGAATATAATTGCGGGAAATTTGAATTTTGTTTACTAGGATAACAGAATTACGTCATGTATCTCTCCTCAAAATTTGTACACTTATTTGTGGGACAGCTTGTATATGTTATTTATATGTTGAAAAAGGAAAAAAAAATGTCCGAAACGTAAAAATAAAAAGTAAAGGAATGGAAAACAAATGCTCTGAATGCCGTTCGTTTTATTTAATTATCAGCTGGCCAAATAAAAACTAAAAAAAAAAAAATAATTGTCATCTTCAAAACGAGTCATTTGCGGACCAAACTTCATAAAGACATATTGTTCAGAATTATGCTGGGTATCTCTCCTAGAGGTTTGGACACTTATTTGCGGGACAGCCTGTATATGTTATTTATATATATATTTTGTATTTATTTCACTAAAGTGTCGATTTTAAACATAGGATGTATTTCTATGTAATTCCATGTAAGTCACTATATTCCGCTGTTATCTCAGTAATCAATCTTCAAATTTCCCGCAATTATATTAGTAACTTCAACTTAAAGGTATTCAAATAACTATTAATGTAATACAAAATCGTAGGTAAGTTCATGCTTTAATGTTGAAGTTACTAAAAATAATTGAGGGAAATTTGAATTTGGTTTACTGACAGCTGTTACATTATATTCCGCACTATAGAAGAGTAGCCATTCTAGATCGACCTTTTTAATGAATTGCAAAATACTTTGTCAAATCTTTTCTTGTTAAGTGGAATTTTATTAATTTATCAATTATTATTGTGATGCAGACACTTTATAATTTATATGAACAAGTATCTTCCAGAAACACCCTCTGTTTATAAAAAAAATATCATTATTTTTTACAGTCCTGATGTAGAATATTGATCACTTACGCAACTCTGCACCGTACGCACAATTGACAAAACACAATACCGCACAAAAAACATACAACTTCATTTCGAACCTTAAAATCCTTCTGTATAATATAAATAATATCCTGACTGTAAGCACTAAACGTTAAACCACACAAAAACTCACTCAAAATTTCGTTTAGTTATATATATAGAGCATTACCAATCCCTTTCACATATTCTTCAAAATATAAAACTCGTTTTCTGCACAAATTAAAATTTCGAAACCTATACGAAAAAAATATTAGAGCATTTAATTTTATACATCCGTGATCCATATATATCTATATTTTATGATACCAGCTACTTATATATGCAATGTTAAACATATTTCCTTGTTCATCGCTACTGTGGTCGTAAGAACGATGCACCTATCAACGAAATATTTAAATTAATTTTAATTCGTGTAGTAAAACGCGTCAATTATTGGTTATTTCAAAGGTGTGGTATGCCCATATTAATTCAATGCAGAATTTAGATGGGTAAAAGTAAAAAAAAACCTACAACTAGTCAACGGCCTGACATTTATACAATACATGGATTTTTAAATGTTAATGGTAGGTTTATAAACGCCCTTGAAATTTTTCCAGCACCCAAATTTATAAAATATATTTTATTAGTGAAGACCCTGACATTGATGCACGATTTTAGATATGTACCGGCAGAATAGGGCATTTAAAACTGTAAAACAAAAATTACGTTTAGTAGTATATTTATTTTTGAATGCTACATTACTTTATTCAAGACACAAAAAGGTCTTTATATGGTACATTCCTCAAAATAGATTGTGTGGCTGTCCTTATATGTTCTGTTATTATTTTCGCAATACCAGGCAGTAATTCACCTTCTATCACTTTAGTATGTGCCTTGATAAATTGGTCAACATCACCTGTAAACACAGACAAAAAATATTTATTACAATATAAGCACAATCTCTCTAGTACAAAAATTTAAATTTCCCGCAATTATTTTTTTATAAACTTCAACATTGAAACACCAAATTATCAATGATTTTGTATCTATACTTTGATGTCTTTCTCTTGAAGTTACTAAGAACAATTGTGGACAATTTAAATTTTGCTAAAAAAATCTGTTGATGAATCAACACAAAATTAGGTTAATATATACAACATATGAAATATTCATTAGACAGATGATGTTTTAATCAATGTAGTATATAGGTTATCCACCTGTCACTGTCAAACATTATCGTCAATATATCTTCAACACTATACGTTATTTTTAATTCATTTATTTTCTTCTTTATATACAACTTATTTTGATGTTGATTTAACTCATCTTTTCTCAGTGTATAGAGTTTTTAACGGACACGAAATTTTGAACACCAACCTTCGATCTGTTTATCGATATCTTCAAATCGGTAATGCGGTTTTTGAGTGCTTAATTTGATTATCAAATTGTATATTTGCAAAAAGACCTCCCCGTCTTTTTCTATCCTTCCAAAATCAAGCGTTCCTATTAACATGTTGTCAACTAGAATATCAGATTATTAGTGCTGCTGAAAAAATGCGTAAGTGAATGAAATAATCCTACCTAATGAAATATTTACTTTTCCACCCCCATAAAACGTGCGTTGGAATGGATCACCGTCGGTTATGACATAATTGCCGGTGATGTTTAGGTATGGTATAGTCATTTCGAAAATTTCTGATTGGTTTTTCCTGTAACTGAAACAAAGAATTATATATAGTTCGAATATAATTTTATTTATGAGTTTCAAGTCTAACGCTGTCGCTTTTTTCAAATCTAATTGTAAATTTTAATTTGGGGTGATATTTTCCCTTACGTTTGCCGTTTTCTATTTATCACAGCGTGGCAGCACTGGTTGCGATGCACGCCATGTACTTGCGGCTTGCGCAGTGCGCAAATGGATTCCATCTGATTCCCGGCGTGTTTAGTGTGGCTTTAAGTCGGTTTATTTGTGCCAGTTTATTTTGTCCGTGGTCATTGACGATTTTTTAAAAATATGAATGACAAAATAGAAGGAGAAATGTTACTAACAACAACTAAAGACTGTGTGAATCTTTCGAAGCGGATCGGGTGATTATAAAACTTATAAGTGCAAATATAAATGAATTAGTAAATACACTTTTTCCCGGGACCTACAAGAAACGGCAGATCAGTGTTTTTCAAGGTATTTATTACTTTATAAGATTTTTTATGTTAAATTAAGAATTTGCCACGCTTTGGCTTTTGCCATTATGGATTCTATTACTGGCATATTTGTACAATTTGCTATTAGTTCCATAATTTGTTTTGCTGGTACTAGTAATGACGTATTGGTGCGTAAGGAGTTTAAATCTGAGGATATTATTTGGAAATATCATGTCGTTTATAAATTCTTTGAATTTATCAATAATGTTTACATTATTCAAAAACTGACAAGTATGATGACAACGTATCTGTTGTAGCGGATATTTTAAAGCAGTAAAATTACAATACAACAATTTAATTGAAGTAGTTGAATTAGTAATGTAATAGAAGGTTAAAAATCTACCTATAACATTTTAAACAATTATTAACAACCATTAGCTCTGTACCGTGTACGAGCTAGGTTTCTTTCCAATATAGGTATAAAAACACCACCTAACTTACTTAATATTTGATATCCTGAGATTCTCAAAACCGTAGATATATGCATCGCTTAAAACCAATTGGAAATCACACCCGTTTAAGTGATATTGGGTAATGTGTGATGGTGCTAGCAGTGGTAGACCAAAATCAGGGATACCTATATTCGCAAAATAAAATTTCAAAATCTTTCAAGACGATAATTATTGTTTATGTTTACCTTTAACTATTTCCGGTATAGCTAAATTCGCATTTTCTTTAATACACTCGTTGGTTGTGGGTTCGGTCAGTGAACATTTTTTTATATAATCGGCTATATATAATCAAACGAATTATAAATATTGAATTACACAAAGTTATACATAATAAATACGAATTAAAAAAGTACTTACGCAGTTCTGCTCCGAAAATACCGTTTACAAACAAGTAATAATAGAACAAACAAACAATAAACAATCTCATCTTCGAAACTGTGCGTTCTGAAAATGCTAAACATCAAATAAAATCTTATGTATATTTACGAACGATTTTGTTGGTGTATTATGTAATCCTTCGTATTGCGTAAGTTTAGAAAAGATGGCAAGATTATCTAAGAAAACCTTGTTTTTGAAGAAATTGAGTTAGTTATGAATCTAATGTGTGTATATTTTAAAAAAGTTGCGTAGTTTTGGGGAAAAAGAATGTTGGTTCCTATATATTAGGTGTGCCATCGTTTATATACAGCCTTGATCAATAATAATACTATATGTAATCACATAAAAGTTTTAAGTAAAATTTATTAAACGTTTTCAAGATTATTTTAACATAACTCTAAACAGGGAGAACCCACTAAATGTTAACCTCAGATTGGCGGTTCTCACTTTGAACACAACATGTAAGCAGATATGCAGATATGTTAAAGAAATGCGTATGGATATGAAAAGCATCCATCTATTATTGTCCATTCAGTAACTCGTATAAATTATGAAGAATGTCTGATATAAGTTAAGATTTTTACATTATATAAGTTTAAATCTTCTATACCTTCAATTAAACCTGGTTGTATTTGTTAGCAGAAATATGCTGTTTTGAAAAATTTTTATTACGTTATTTTTTGCGTGGGAGTTAGTTGAATGACTCATACCTTAGATGCAATTTTGGTGCACATACACTTGTCGCCCGGGTTGACATTAGTGTATATTAAGTTGCATACGCACAATTAAACAGAAATCGCACAATGATCGCGCGTTACTGTTTTTATTAACTAACTTCATTCGAAATAGTGGATGTAAATATTGATATAATCTTCGTGGAAAGTGGTGTAGGATCAGGACAGTCTTATTCGATCTTACGGCAGTTTAACATCCCGTATAAGTTTCTAAATATGCATATAGGTTACAAGTCTTTTAAAATATAGTTATTTATATGTGAAAGTAAATATCGATAATTAGTAACATTTAATTTATTTTAGTTAATTGCGTTGATAACAATTGAATAACGGCAGTACAAAAGAACTAAAGCCATTTTTTTTACATATTACAGAATATTTATTTATTTAAACTAATAATTTAATATGAATTTTCACAGATCGAAGATACCTAAACACCATCTTACGTCTATTGATTAAACAGTACATTAAATGGCACCCTATCTGCTACAGAAGTTACCGTATCCCTAAACGTTTTCGTTATAATCTTCAGAATACCCGTTTGCAGTTGACCTTCCAATATCTTGGAGTGTTTTGCAACGAAGTCTTCGCTATCACCTGAAACGGTTAAAATTAATTAATCATTACTTAATTGATGATAATCAAGACAAACCTCCAGCAGTAGTCGACTTCTTATCGAATTTGTAATCCGTATGTTGTGTTTCAAATTCGTTACGAGACTATCCATTTGAGATGGGGTATCTGTCTTTCATGATTACCGCTAAATTACAATTAGCTTTGAATTCATTATCAACTAGAATGAAAGGTAACGTGATTTTTAAAGTCTTAAAACTACGGGATGGTTAGCAAGTAACTACCCAGAGATGCGCTCAGTCTGCCACTGCCGAGTTCGGAGGCCTTATCGTCGACAAGAACGTAATCAGATGTTATGTTGAAAAGTGGGACAGTCATGAATAAACAGCTGTCTTCTTCTGTAAATCAAAACTGAAAGAAAAGAAATATTTTTTTTACTATTTTACTTATAATATAGGTAGCAAATGTATTGTGTGATAAAGATAAATTTCCTTGTTTTTTTTTGCCTTTGTCAAGGCGTTCATTATATTTAACACAAAAAGGGCCATTTTGGATACGTCGTAATCATCACAATATGTGTTTGATAACTAAGGTCATTGTTTATATACATACTAGTTAGTCAACCTTATGGACAAAATAGTTTTTTGAACGGATTTTTGAACATTTTGGACAAAAGCGGTAGATGGCAGCACGGCGTTGGTGCCCATCTCGATTTAAATATAAGCTTTATAGTTAGACTACTACATACAAGATGGCCCTCTTACGTGTCGGCAAAATATATTTAATTGCAATAGCATTGCAAGGTCCGGGGAAAAGAGAGGGTGGATAGGCGATGACGCTGTGATGACTCGCCACGCGATAATTCTCGTGTTTACATTGAAATGCTTGTTTTATTAGGAAGAATAAATATTTACTATGATAATATATAATCGTTATTTTTTACCATTTTATTTTACTTTTTTTAGTTTCTAATTTAATGTTATGCTCTATATATGTGTGTAGTTCTAAGTTTTGTGTTATATTTATATAATATTTTTTATTTGATTTACTTATGTTTACTATTGCATAATAGTAGAAATTCGTTTTTCATTATAAAAATAAATATGTAGTTTGGGAGTACAAATCGCCATTTAGAGCATGATTTGTGCGTGTTTGTTTGTTTAGAGTAAGCAAATCCAGATCACAAAGAGGTTCCTCTTTCTGCTCGCGATCCGACGTCCGAGCAATTACGAGCAATTTGTATAACCTAATCGCACTAACATCGTGTTGTAAACTGTCGTTTGTAAATGTAATCCGATTTATACCTGCATCAAATATGCACGATATGGATAATATAATGATACCAGTGTGATTGATGTAAAGAACGATCATTATATTTTAAAAACTTCACTTGTAGGTACATAAATACTAGTATATGACGCATTTTTATTGTAGTCTACATTCATTAGTTTGAAAAATTACTTTTACTTTTCCTATTCATAGTAGCTGTGACAATTTGACAATAGTGAATAATAAAATTACGGTTATATTGCAATCGAGTGCGTTTGTTTGTACCATCCTTAAATCCAACTCTGAGACGCTCTCAAGTTACTCTGATGACGTCAGTAGATACTGCTCCAAGCACACAAATAAACAAAGCTATTAAAAACAGCATACATGATGACGCGTTCGCGCTCTTTCTCTTGATTGGCTGAAAAGTTACGATGTAACCTTGTATATACAGATGTTGCCCCCAAAGGTTACCTCGTAACTTTTCAGCCGCTCAAGAGAAAGAGCGCGAATGCGTCATCATGTATGGTGTTTTTAATAAGTAAAGTGGTGCATATATGTAAAAATAAATGGCGATTTGTACCCCCAAACTACATTTTATTCGTTATATAAAAAACGAATTTCTATTATTATGTAATAGTAAACATAAGTAAATCAAATAAAAAATGTTTTGTGAATATAAGAAAACTATATACATAGAGTACCTATACATTAAATTAGAACTAAGAAAAAGTCAAAAAGTAAAGTAAAATGGTACATACATCTAAAAAAAATAACGATTTATAGTAGGCTACATTTTAAATTTCAAATTTCCCGCCTTTACACCAGCTGAAGTTAGCGATAGTACCGCTATACACGGGAGAAGCGAAGATAGCAATAGGAGAGAGGAGGAGAAGAAGGTTCTCATATATACGTTCGAACGAAAAACCCGCATTTTATTAAAATTTTAAATATAAAAAGGCCATCGAACTACAGATTATATATTATCAAACTAAATACTTATTCTTTTTAATAAAACAAACATTTTCTGATTATTATATAATCATAAGCATAAGTAAATTAAGTTAACAAAACAACTTATTAATTTAAAAACTAAGAAAATAAAAATTGAGAAGTAGATTTATGTTTTTTTTTCTCGGCAAATTTTCGTCCTTTTAGATTTAACTTTTCTCTTTTCAGTGAGTTTTTGTTTTAAGTTTAAATATTTTATTCTTAAAAGAAAAAAACTTCAATTTAGAAAATTGTTTAATTAATGTTTTGTCAACAAGAACGTGCTTGCAATATACTTTCAATTTCTTAATATTTATAACAGAATACCTCAGAATTCTAATCTTCTAATGTAAACAAACACGAGAATTATGCGAGGTGCGTCATCACAGCGTCACATGCATCCACCCTCCCTTTTCCCCAGGCCACACAATTCGCAAATGCCAGTAAATCACCGATACGGATTCCGTCGTTTCCGCAGATGGATAGAACACAGAAATCTGTCTCTCACTCTGACCGAGATACCTGTTATATTTATCACGTTTTCAAATCAATTTACATTCACCGATAGAGTGCACCACTTCCCTGAGCAATACTTTATTTTTCCGAAAATGCATTACGTTGACTAACTAGATATATTTAAACAATGCTAAGGCGTAACTGTAACAAATGGAATACACTTTAGCGAGGTGACCATACACTGTTGAAAATATTATCGGTGTTGGCGTTAATTTTGCGCTAGTCAAATATTTTAGTGTTGATTTTTACAAAATTTGCCAGACGACTTGACTACGTGTGTTTAATAGAACAGAAATTACTAGAATTTCGTGTGAATTCTTTGTTCAGATATGAGAATTTTTACTATTTTTCTAGACATTCAGAAGCGTCAACCAATCAAAATTTTTCCCTCGGGTAGAAATATAGAAACCCCACCTAATCTAATACGGTATTGCATTATACGCACCACGTGCATTGCACGTGTATCTTTGTTTCGGCGTATTAACATATCCAAACAAACCACCAAACGTGTACTGACCTGCAAAGTGTAACCTCGTGTTATTAAACGTTAATTCCATTGGGCATAAAAAATTTCAACATCTTACAGATGTATTGGGAACATCTATTTACGTAATTGCTTCAGATTCGAGTCAAATAGCATAAACATTCGCTTAATTTTATAATGGTTCCCAAAAAATCATTTTAAAATCGGCACGTTTAGTTGAAACCGAAACTTTTGAGTGGTTCTGCATATTTATAATGTGAGAAAACGTCTTAAAGAGAGAATATTATAGCACTAAGAAATAAAAGAGTTATTAAAATAGTATAAAATTCCGCAAATTAATTACAAGGACAGTACATATACCTAGATACATTGTAAATTGTGGCTGTTAATAGTTGTCGATTTTTCCACTTATACCTAAAAAAATATCTAGAAATAAGTAAGCAAAAACCATATTAAAAAGACATCGTGTTTAGAAAACGGTGTTAAATCATCCAATAGACCACATTCATTTAGTTAAACAGCTAGTGAATTTGTCTAGTCTAGATCAAATAAAATGTGACTATTAGAAGTATTTTATAAGTGCACGTGTCAGTTGGACAAAATAACCCCTTAGCAATAGACAATACTTGACTATCTTTGCTCGTCAAATTTAAACTGGTATAGTTCTCGACAAAATAACATGAAAAGAGTGTGGACCTCTCCTGACTATTAAATTAGTCAAAAAAGTGTTAAAATTTTCAACAGTGTAGGGATTTTATATACACATTTTCAATATGTTTTAGCATTAAAAATACAAATCAATGTGACTACTTCTTTTAAGTTTAAGGCGTATTATTTAGTTCATCGATTGGTGTATTGATTATAGTGTTTTTCTGTTTATATATTCATTAGATATCGATGAATAAAAAAATGAGCCTTATGTAACATGTTTTTGTTGGGCTATAAATTATCTCCTATCAATAATAAACAATTTGAAGACCAATAATTACATTTTCAAATTAGCGCTGTCGGTGACTGGATACGTAACTATTTTCCAAGTGCACAGAATTTTGGCACAAGTTCAACACCTGTTCTTATTGATCTGCGATAAGTACTCTTCAATTAACAAAGTGAATATTATTGAGAAATAATAATAATAACTCAGCACTACAGGCCTTGAAGGCCCTTGGCTAGAGTGCCGGAACACACCGAGCCACTGAGAAGTGTTGTCCGAATGGTGACCCAACCAACAACCGGTACCGCATATTGCTGCTTGACTTTCAAGATTGGCAATGATGCACCCTTCCTTCTCAGCTGTACTGCCGGCTTAAGGGTGGGCAAAAAGTGGTGGGGACAATGCATTTTTCATTTCCTCAGTTTCTTGAAAAATGAGAACATTTAATTATGTTTTAAGTTATGAAATAGATCTGTATTTCACACTAATCATAACAAAGAAATAGTAAAAGGATCTGTAATTGAATAACGGCGAAGAAGAAAAAAATCGGTTGAAGAGTGTCATTATGATCGTTGCATTTTTATATTATGTATGTGTAAGAGAAATTGAAAAATATTCACTAATTTGGGAGAAACTGAGGAAATCGCATTTTGTAAAACAGTGGGCCATCCTATAAAATTTATGATTTTATGCCCATCATAGAAGTGTAGCACTTTATTCGAAGATGGTGCCACAGAATTTTAAGAAAAATAATTTTATTAATGTAGATTTAATCCATTGCTGATAGCCTACATTAACTGCATTTTCATTAATAACAATAATACCGAAAATTTCTGTAAATAAAATGAAAAAACTGAAAGATAAATTGTTACATTCCAGTTATGTATTCCCTGCGTTAGTCCAAATTATTTCCTTATAAAAATCACTCACAATTGAAAGATAATTCGTTATAAAAGTATTTATTTTCCCTCATAGCTACAATTGTACTGTACAAATAAAAATAAAAACTGCGTCTATACAAATATTTTATAGTAAAGAAAGTAATAATATTTAGTTATAACATATCAGAAAAATAATAATACAGAAATTGCTAAATTCAAGAATATTTCATTACGGGCAAGCAATAATCGAGTTATTTAATGATCATCAATGGAATGATGCCTTGTCCATCATCCAATTATGTCCACCACTACCTTTTTATCAGTTATCTCTTCAGTCTATGTGTTCCATCTCCGCAAGCAATTAATTCTCTAATATTTTATTTTCACCCTAACGACAAACCATAATGTCTCTCCAAAATACTAAATTGAATTTAAAAAAGTCAATGTGCAAAATACAGTACAGTTGGAGGCATGTGAGTGCACAATATTCTTCGTGATATGATTTTTTATATCTTCTCTAGAGGAAAACATCTAGCTCAACCTTTTTGGTGATCGTAGTATTGGCTATATGGATATTGAACGACTGCAGATTCACATGGAATATATATTTTTCTTTGCAGACTACATTTTCTTATTTCTTAAAAGATGCATTTTTAGGTTATGTCACTGCACAAAACACGTCGATATCACGAAAAGATTGACCTTTTCTAGCAATAATAGCTATAATAATAATTGTCGCAACTAACTTATTTTGTTGAAATAATTTAACACCTTTCCATGTATTATTTTTGACAAAATGTATGCGTTTGTACTCGCAATAAGTGCCTTTTAGATTAGACTTACACAACAGTGCGATCCTCAGAGCGGCTGGGCTCATTTCAAGTTTTTCCTTGAATTATTCAATTTCAGTAACAGAGATAATATAACCAACATGGACATTTGCCACATATTCTCATCAACCTGTTGATTCTCATCAATATATCCTACAACAGTGCTTTTTCTATAAAACAAATAAATAATCTAGTAAATAGGCAAGCACAGATAAGTCTCGAGCACTCTCAATTCTCCTTACAAAAAAAAAAAATATTCTGATTCCATTTCACGCTCGTTTATGTTATGTTTATCTGTTTATGTTCAAAAATGACATACGAACTTCATATGCCTTGCATTTCATCGGCAATTCCCGGGCGCCGCGTCGACACGAACATTTTCTGCTTTTTAGGCGGCAAATACAAATTATCAACTTTTTTTATAAATTGAAATAAGTGTACCGATACAAAAAATAAAATACAAAAAAGAAACAATAAAAATAAAGTTTTTTTTTTTAATTTCTATTGATCAATATAATAATAGTAATATTTCATGTAATAATTCCCTCTAAAACAAAACTTTTTCCTCTTAGCTACCCTCTAAAAAGGGAATTTCCTCTCTCATATACACAAAATAGCATCCGACTCGTGACACTCGACTTGATTCACTCGACTTGACCACGTGATATATCCCATGTGTTTACACAAATATACGAATGTATATATTATTTTTCGCCGAAACAATTTTGAAACAGGCCGCGCCATCTACATTTTAAAAGATTGTTAATCTCGCACCTCTTTGACAGAAATGAAATTTTTTATGTTTGTACGCCCCCTTAATGTAATTATTATGTGCAAAATACTTTTTTTCCAAACCTAGCCCACACTTTTGTAAACAGGTTCTGTGATCTAAGCATTATTATCATGGCGAAGTTTTCTACCCATATAGTCACGTTCAATAGGTATATGTGATACAGCTATTGTTGCAAAGATGGCGCTTCTCATATGCAAAATATTTTATTTGTTTAATTCTATTAAAGATATTGTTGAAACAAACAAATTTTATTAACAAAATTATTTGCTTCGTCCAACAATATATTTGTGTGCCCATATTATAGTTATAATACACTAAAGTTTGATTGAGTCAACCAAAATGGGTTTTTCAGTGTGTAGAGTTGATATTTTATCTATACAAAATAATGAAATATTTAGCGTAATATTACAGTATTTTAGCATAGATGCAACAAGCCTTTATTTGAGTTACAATAATAATTATTTCAATTGTTTCGATAAGGATAATTATTAAAATTGAAAATTGCAATTCATTATTGTATAATGGAATAAAATGGTCATCTATTATTTCTATTAAATAAGAGTAAATTTATTATCATTAACGTATAATATCCTGAAGATATTTTAAATTGAAAGGAAATATGGAGGTATTTATTTAGTTTTATTTTGACAGGTAGAAAACCCGAATAATTACTCTGATTGTTTACGAAGTGTGATTGATATTCCTTTTTATTCTTTATTATCCTCCCACTGGGCAAGTAATGTTGCAGATATTCTAGTAATATTACATTATTTACTAGACAGCGATGTTAAACAAAAACATGTTACTGAAATTTTGCAGCAACATTAAATAATGATAGAAATATTGCACGCCATTACAGTAACATTTCAATGTAATCAGGAAAAAATATTTTAAAACAATGTTGCAAAAACAAAGACTTTGTTGTCAGAAATGTTGAGATAATATTTAGTTGTAACATTGCCATATTTACAAGGTGAATCATTATAAGGAATGTTACAACATTTGCGCTTGTAACATTAACATATTTACATTTTATAAAGTGTAATATAGGTACGTATATATGTTTCTGCAAATTTAGAATTTTGAAAACACAAAACTAATGGAGCCAATTTTCTCTATAAAGTAAATAATGGTGATGAAATTTTTTAACATTTTTTGTAGCCTATAATAATCATGTTAGTGGGGTTGTGGTTGCGCACTGCGCACTTGTAAAAGTTAGTAATGCTTGCCATCACAAGTTTTTTCGTACCGCGCATACACGAGTTGGCGTGAACATGTGAACCCCCTCTTTCAATAATATACGTAATCGTGACTGGACAGGGCGTGGATAGGACCATCTTGGGATGTGCGTCGCAATTGTTTTGATGAGAAAAAATTTCCCATCAATAATGAATCAACATTATCAGGTAAGTTTTATTTATAATGCTAAAGTAGGTTTGTCCGATCCTTTCAAATTCATCGAAGATCTTTAAGACAAGATATGTATTATGTATATCATAACCTATATATGTTATAGTAAAACCTACCTGTTGTGTTATAAGGATGAGCAATGTCACGTAATGTCATTCTTAGAATTCATAGTAATTCTTGATCAAATACAAAGTTTACAATAATTATAAACAGCGTTATATATAAAATGTGCAGCTTATCCTCAATTTTCATATAAATAAAATAGCTTTTCTGATCTCTATTTTTGACGGTGTCTTTTTTTTTTAATTTCAGAGAGAATTAGAAGAAATATTGTACTCACAGACACGGAATACGAAATATCTGTCATGGAATGGTTTCGTTATGCAAAACAAAGATTTGATAGAAAAACAGCAAAATGTTCAAAGGAATAGAATGCATTCGGGGCGTTTTTCTTATGTGTTGTGAGTTTTTGTTTAGATTCTATTCATGTTAATTTATGTGCCCCATAATCTGTTTCCAATACTGAAGTTTATTAAAATGGAATTTAATGTACTTTTTTTTTTAATCAATAAATGCCTTTATTGTCTTCTGTAAGCAGCATTTTACTTTTTAAAGTATTTATTAATGTATTTCGTTTACTTAAATAGCTATTTATAATATTATTCATAGTATTACTATTTAGTTTTTACATAGAACTATATGAGATATGAAATTATGATTTAATGTATCTGCAAAAATAACTGCAAAAAAAGACTTACAATATTATAAAAATGTCTTATCCATTATATTTTTCTGGCATTAATGTTTAATGTTAATATTGTAATTTTAGTAAGTGAAGATAAATTCGTATAAACAGAGAAGGGGCCCGATCTATCGAGGGTAACATGAAATTATAATATTAACATTGAATTTCAATAAGACTGATTGAGATTCCGTTTTATATTAATTAATATAACCTCTCGATAAACCTCAATAGCATGTTTCTTGTATAATGCAGCAAGAACTTTTGGAGTAAATAAAAGATCCTAATAGAAACATTAGTGTAGATATATTTATAGAAACATTTAATTGCCACACCATATCAATATTTCTCTTTAACATATGAGAAATGTTACGGAAGAGCTATACTTCAACATTAATCGTCATGTTAAAGTAATGTTACTCGAAGATCTCGTATTAACATTACTGGGAAATACTGTTTCGTAACATCGCTTAGGCGGACATTAAACAGTCGTAGAAATGTTACTGCATGTGGTACATTGTAAATATTTTTGTAACATTTCGCGTTACAAAATAACATTTAGACGACGTTATAGTCATGTTATTTTGCCAAGTGGGATTGTTATCGTGCTGAATAAATTTGGCCCAGATCAGATACGCTTGAACAAGATTGAATATTATCAAGTAATTCATTAAAAGAAATGAAAGTTGAACCATTCTAATTAAAATAAAAATATTATTAACGTTTGATAGGAAGTAAAATTATTATTTATGGAAAGAAATATGTAGCAAACTTCAAGTATTAATTTTCTGATGCTTTTACAAAATACTGATCAGAAACTAAGAGTAGTATTGCTTATCTTATTAATCTTCAGCGAACATTAGAAGGTGAGGGATCGGATTATTTTATCGATTACAAATAATCGGTAAATAGAATCTTGAATCACCAAAAAATCTGGAAGATCAGTAAAACATAAGGGTCTAAAATTGGTGCGAAATAAGCTACATTGAATGACGCATAAAGTTATCTATAATCACACACTATTGTAAAAATTCTAATAATAAATAATCTCGCCCCAAATTCATTAAAAATAAATACAAAGCAACGTTGTAATTTGAAAATAATACTCACACGACATTAGATACCTGACATTGTTCAAGTCCATATAGATTAAAATCCTTCAACTTTAGTTTGACATCTTTTCCATCCACTTCATAATTTGCCAAGTGCAATGGTGCTAAGACAGGTATCTCAAAAGATGGAATACCTAGACGTATTTGGTAAAGAAGTATGTATATTAGTATCTATTATTTGTTAACATTTTTAGGGATTTTGGATAAATTTTACAAAAACTTCCTTTAATTTTATGCCAACAAAAATGTATGAGTGTTCTGAGTGTAGCTTACCTTTAACTACTTCCGGCAGTGCTATGTTGGCTTTATCCTTAATGCATTGGTTTATGTTCGGATCGCTCAGAGAACATTTTTGTATGTAAGCAGCTTTAATAAAAATACACTTTTATCATGGTCGCAATGATATTTTACAAAATTGTTACTGTTGTACTTACGCAATTCTACACCAGAAGCCGAATAGAATGCACATAGAAAACGCAGACTATGTAAAAGTTCATCTTTTCAAAGAACGAAATCTGATGTGTTTTGCTAAATGGCTTTACTCTGCTAATCACCAAAGCATTCTTAATCATCTTTAATGACTTCGCATATATATAGTAGCTAATTCCTTCCATAAAATATCCCGTGTAAATTATGCAAGAACTAGTTTTCGTAAAAAAAAAATTAAACAATTCGCTAAATATATGCACAAATATACGCAGTCCTATTATCCGCTTTGCAAAAAAATATTAGTTTGGTATTTAAGTTCACATATTGATTCATAATGATGTAATTTTCCCGTATTTAGCATAATTAGGTGAATCGAAGTCCGTCCCCGATATTATCGACGAATATTTTATGTATAGCTATACCTAGGGTATTTTGTTGAATTTTTAACATTTGCATTCTCGAATATTTGTTATAAGGGCGGTCTTAGCAAGACCACAGTAAAAACCTAAAGAGTAGTTTGACTTATTGTTGTATGTATGTAAGTAAAAGGGTGGTGTTACACTGCGACCTAAAAGATCTATTGTGTCCCCTATTCTTGCTGCTTTACAGCTGGCCTTCCAGTCCTATTCCTTTTAGGAAAGTTTAGGATGTCAGAGGGCCCCGTCTAGTAAGTCTCCCTCTTCGATTTTCACATGCTCCCAGGGTGAAATGCCCTCGAGTTGCACAGCGCTACGCAGTTGAGAGGAGATCGGATGGGTTGTTTCATCCTGTTCCCCACGAATCTGCATTCAGGATCTTTTTCCATTCAAGCTTACTACTCAGGTGTCCTTTCAATCTACAATGGCCTGAAAGTATTCCTGTTAAAATGCGAACATTGTTCTTACTCAGGTTGATGCATTCTGTAAACCTCTTCCTGGTTATAAGTTCTCAGAAGAATTTTACTTGCCTCATTCCCTGAGATTTTCCCAGTAACTGGATTTTCTCTGCTCCATTTTCATTTTAGTTTTCTTTCAGTATTGTACTGCTACTTAGACCGCAACAAGTTTCAGGCCCTATTTGAAGGCATTCAGCCCCTTTTTTTGCAAGGTTATCCGTTATTTCGTTCCTTCCACTCCTGTTTGACCGGAACCACAGGAGAGTACTTTATTCTTTTGCCTAGCTCATTAGTTTCTCTAGGCATTCCCAGACCATCTTGGAGCTGCTATTTATATGAGCTCAGCGCCTTGATGTCTGCTTGACTATCAACATGATGATAATCTCCTCCTTCCGATAGTTCCTATTCATATTGAACTGAACACATCTTGCAATAGGGTGTATTTCCGCCTGAATATACTTGGGTAATATCCAAGCTTTTTCGAAATATGTATTTCTAGGCCCATATATTTTCCGTTATTCCAGTCCTTCTGCCGTTTTGGAGCCATCCGGTATACCATTTGATGGCCATTTCTATTTAAGGTTCAGGATTGGTGTTGTGATCCCACTCGTTCCTGTTACTTAGCTTTATGGTGAATTCTTTCTCCAAAGCTAAATTTTTTAACATATCATCCCGGGGATATCCAGGTTTCATCACCGTCAGGAGATTGAGGCCTATGCCTAATCATTCCTTCCTTGACCATTCTTAGTGCGGTTCTTTTCGCCACGCCCTCTATTACAATGTTAGAGGAGGCAGATCTAATACTACTTCAATAGCTGCTTGTTGGGCAGGTTCTCATAGCCCCCGTTATGCATACACATGCTAATCTTTGCACTTTCAAAGATTAATTCTCGCGGTGGCCAGATTATTCTTTTGCTCCATGCTACTGATGCATAGGTGTGATTGGTCTCACTATCGCTGTATACATCCAAAGCAGTATTTTTGGTTGGATCCCCAACTTTTCCCTGCAAAGTTTCTGCACACCATCAGAGCTCTTTTGCCTTGTGGTTACTTCAAGTCATGTTTGTTCTACATAGAAGTTTATTGTCTAGGGTAAGGCTAGATATTTAACTTCCGCTCTCCAGTCTATATTTTTGCCCATCCAGTTTTATGGTTTCTAAGATTGGATTTTCTTGTCTGGTAAATGCTTACTAGGTTGTCTTCAGTGGGTAATATGACGTCCTGAGTCATCGATGACACCATCTTCTCGTGAGTTCAATCCTCTTTGAACTATGTCACAGAGTGGTATTCTCAATATTTTGCCTTCTTGCGTATGGGGACAATATCATCAGCATACCCTAGACAAGGATTATGCCTAGATTCGTCCAGTCCGGCATAAGAGTTTCACTTCTACTTATTAGGCGTCCACATAAGTGGGGATGTAACTCCCTCTGTGGGCATCCTCTGGTCGTACTAACCGAGATTGTCTTATGTCCCACCTCCGCCTCCACCGACCTTGTAGAACAATTAGTTGCGGACATCATCTAAAAGTCACGCCGTCTACCCCCCCTATTAATTAATGCTTTTTTGACAGACTTGCTTATTTGTTAGTGTCGGCGTCTTTGCTCTTACGTCTATCAATTTAGAATTACGTAATGGCTTGCGGGATACGAAAATTACCGTATATATTACTGAAACGAATTAACAATTGACTGAAATTTATTTGCTATTTTTAACTGGACAGTTTTTATGTTGTAAATCCTAGTGTAGTATTGGGCGAGATTGGTTCGCAGTGACCATGCTAAGCACTCTAGTGTGGCGTTAAAGAAATCGTCATTCAAATGGCGATGAACTCCTATCAGATGTTGCTTGATCTGGTAAAATTACCAGATAGTGGTACGATCGTAGTTCCAGCCTATTTTTGTGTGATATTATCTGTTACTGGAGAGTGAAGATAGGAGATGCGCCATCTATGCGACAATTTCTCTACTACACATAAGTATATCAGCTTATCTGCTGTACTTATGGAGGAGAAACTGTTATACGAAAATGACCCATGCGATATTTATTTTACTCTCCATGTAAATATTTAGTTAAATTTAATAAATACTGCGCTAGCTTCAAATAAATCTACTTAAACAATTATTTGTTTGATGGACAGGAATGTTTTAATATTCCTAAATCAAGTATTTATTTAGTAACTGTAACCAAATGCTTGAAAATGGTTGAAAAAACAAGATCGTTTTTCTCGCCCGTGTATAACAAGTTTTAAAACCTTCCCAACATTCTCGACCTTATATAGCCTGTAAAGTTCCTTTGCTTTTATAAGTAAATTCAGCAGTAAGGCGAATCTGGACGTCCAATGTGCGACAGGAGATAAAATGGTATCTCGAAAAGTTATTCCGCGCTTTTTGGGGAAAAACGTACGATCGCGTTTTGAAATTTTAAACTGTATTTGTCTTAAAATAATGTTTGAAATTGCGCCAACGTTTTAATTTTTTTATTTTCGATGTATTTAAATTTTTAAATGTTGTAAGTTTGTTATTAAAAACAATTTCTCTAAATCGGCTGCAACAGCGCATGTGAAGACCAATGTCTTAATGACAAAACTTTTTTTAATTTTGAATTTGGACTAATAATAACGCCCGAAACAGAAATATTCATTTTTCTTTTTCCATCAAATGCCGACAGGCCGCCGGTTTCTATCGTAACCTAACGCACAGACGATGTTTTTTTGGGGACGTATCTACGTACAGATGTCTGCTATGGCATCACGTAAGACATAAATATAAGGGTATTCAATTCTGCTTTCAGTACTGTTCTTTTTTGTGTTTTTACACAACCCAACCTACTTGCTACCTATGTGTTTAAATAAGCTGGGAATTTCTTAAATGTGTAATGTAATAATAGATAGTGTATCTACGTTTTTATTAGCAGAGTCATAATATATAACTTACTAAACCACTTCAATTAATTTCCTTGATGCCATTGGTATTACGAAACAGAACATCAATTAAAATGCAAATAAAGAAAATGCACACGCCATTTTTTTTGACTGGTGAAAATGTACCTATAAATTACAATTCTTTTATATCTACTTAGATTACATACCTTTGTATCATAGTCATTTATATTGACCGCCTTAGAATTATTTTGGATTTTGGCGCACTAAAATACGCAATTGTCAAAGTAATAAAATGTCTAGGTAAGTAGTTATGGAACTCACATTTGTACAAATAGAATATTAAATCTTAGAAGAAGCCTTTTTTTCTTTTCGCGCTGATACGAAGATGCTTTCGCCTATTGGCGAGTATCTTTTATCCATTTTTAGATAATGCGGTTTTCTACTTGTAAGGAAAGTGAATATTCTTCACTACAATAACTGCAGTGCTAAGTCAGTTCCAGAGAAAAAAACTTCAGAGGTACTGATTACAGCGTGTGGGATGTCTGTGTGTGTGTGTGTTGAGTGAGGTTTGTATGTTTGTGACAGTGTTTGTGGCACCCTGGGCTCATTTATCATAAGTTACCCCTCAGGAAGTTGTATTGTAAAATCATAGATACAGGTATAGAATAACACTCAATGAAACGTAGCGAAATACTCTAGACAACTCTAGCAATTGATTTGGGCACATGTAAATATAGAAGGCAAAACAATTCATACCATTCAAAAAGACAAGAGGTATCTTTCTTTCGATCGTGACTATCGCTTGAGCTTATATTCCTGCAGATCACGTATCTACAAATGCTCTTCAACATTTGTGCATACCTCGAGAGATAATTCCAGTTTTCGGAAAACAGCAGTTACTGCAATTTACAAAAATAAGTCACTGATTCTTACTGATTGATAGTACGGATTATATTATCAGTGTCTATAATTATGTATTTCTGAATTAATAGTATTCTTTGTAGCCTAGTAAATCAATTAAAATTACTGATAGTATCTTATTAATTTGCATTTTAATTTTGATTTTTTCTAAAAAACCCATATGAAATAGTGTTACCTTTATACATTCAAGTTCACTATGACAGACTAACTTAATATTTTGAACAAGATTCTGATTACTCGAACCAGTATCAGTTTTCTGTAAGCGCATTCAATTCGAACGAGTATGCTACCGTCCTAGTTATGGTTGTGCCGGCGGACGAGATCAAAGAGAAAACGCATTTTCCTCTTTCGGACGCTATTTGCTATCAGAAAGAAATGAAAAGAAATGTTTTAGTATTAGTAAGGACCGCTGAACCGTCGCCCTTGACTACCTTTTTATTTTTCCGTTTTGGAAGCCAAATAGAACCAAACAAAAAAATTTAAAAAAAGAAAATTAAAAAAATAAAACGTTGGCGCAATTTTAAAATACTGTTTTCAAAACAATCCTCTTTATCAAAATTTAAAATATTTTGATTGGTATGTCTAAAAACAGCGGAAAAAGATCCGCGCCATCTCCTGGAAGAGAATCTCAGTAAAAGGCCGTCCAGATTCGCCTTAACTGAAAAGATGCCAATTATCTCTGAAATTTCTTTAACCTCGCGCGAAAAATATTCATTATTGTTTGTGTATCTGAGACTTATACACGTGGGAACCATGATAAAGACTAAATATGACTTCCGCGCAAAAATAAGCACTGCCAGCTTGATACAGGTGCTTGCATTTTTTCGTTAAAATGCAAAACGTTTTAAATCCAATGTATTACATGCGTGTTCACGCAAATTAAACCAAAACGTCGACTTTTTTTATTTAAAATACTGTTTATAATTCAATAATACTTGAAAGAAAGTAAAATATGTTGTTAAATATATACATAATAATAACAATATAATATGTAATGTGTATTGTCTTACTTAAACAGAAGTTATAAAGACATTGTAAAATATTAATCAAAACTTAGGTGCATTCCATTTAATTACGGTTACTTTTCGTCGAAAAACATATACCTACTTAAGAGAAAATAGTCTTATTTATGGGCTCCTAAAAGGTTCTTAAATTGGAAATATAAAAGTGTTTACTTCATTATGGTAAAATATACGACTTCTTGTGTGAATTTGTATATGTTTTTAGTGAACAAGTTTCCCAAGGTATTCACATTTAATTTGCCGATTTACCTACCTGCACTAAACCCTTTTACACGATGCAGCCGTATAAATTTCCAATCGTGCTTTATCGTGAATCCAGTCGCTTCTGAATATTCCACATCTAAAGTTAAAAATGAAATTTACAGTGCTTATATTCTGTGTCACCTTTACCAGCGCTTTTACTGCTAAACTACGTAAGTTTCTAACAGTTTATCCTCATACATATCCTTAGATCACAATATTACTCTTTCAGCTTCCTATATTCCAAAATGCTCGCTATCACAGCAAGATCTTCAACAGTGCATTACGAAAAGTGCCAATTTGGCAATTCCAAAATTAGTTAAAGGTAAACGGTGGTTTTAAAATAAAAAAAAATCCCTTCTATATCCATCAAAATTACCTGCAGGCGATGCAAGTTTGGATATACCAGTCCTCTCACCTCTACGGATCCCGGAATTAAATCTATTCAGTGCTGGCTTCGAATTGGCCCTGAAGGATGTTAATTTTGACGGTTTTAAAGATTTCGTGGTTACCGCAAGCAAGTAAGTGAAAAATACAATCCCCAGTGTCACAGACTTCAGACATCACTATGATTCCAGCTTTGATTTAGCAAATAAAAAGCTTGAATTTGCGTTTACGGTGAAGTATCTGAACTTCTCTTCGGAATATCAGATCGATGATGGCCAAATTTTAACACGATCCGTCAATGGTGGTGGAAAATTTGAGATGTCGTTAGGTAAGCAGTTGAAGCATGTTTCAAGTTAACAAACGACCTTTTTTCATATCTGCATCATATTTGACGTAAAATTTAGATTAATTATTTTTGTGTTAGTAACATTGCCCGGTAAAAAAGCTTATTCTGCCGAAAGTTGCCTTTTATAATTGTCGTAGACTATTGTACTGCCACGTTTATCATATGTTAGCTATCTATCATTACTGCCCCCTGTTGATTAACATCAGCTGTTTTGACTGATATAGTTATGGCGGAGGTTGCTTGCTAGCTTGGACGCCTAATATCTATAGATCGTCAAAAAAAAGCTAAAGTTATTTTTTATTTGGAAATGTGATACGGTACAGAGGCACGATCGATAAATTTCAAAAACTCATTAATTAACGATGACAAAAATACTCGCAACCGTGGCATTGAGGGCACTATACCCTTCAAAACACATCACACAATTTATTTTGAGGGGTGTAGTTACGAAGATGGTTATTTGCTAAGTTGGACGGCCTAATACTTATAGATTTATCGTCCAAAAAAGCTAAAGTTATTTTTTAGTTGGCAATGTGATACGGTACTGAGACACGATCGATAACTTTTAAAAACTGATTAATTAACAATGTGATACGGTACAGAGACACGGTTGTTAAATTCCAAAAACTGATTAATTAACATGGACAAAAAATACTCGCAGCAGCGTTGAATACACTATACCCTTCAAACACCTCACCACCAAATTCACACAATTTGTTTTTGGAGGAATATAGTTATGGCGGAGGTTGCTTGCTAGCTTGGACGCCTAATGTCTATAGATTCGTCAAAAAAAGCTAAAGTTATTTTTCGTTTGGAAATGTGATACGGTACAGAGGCACGATCGATAAACTTCAAAAACTCATTAATTAACGATGACAAAAATACTCGCAACTGTGGCATTGAGGGCACTATACCCTTCAAAACACATCACACAATTTATTTTGAGGGGGTGTAGTTACGAAGATGGTGATTTGCTAACTTGGACGGCCTAATACCTATAGATTTATCGTCCAAAAAAGCTAGTTATTTTTTAGTTGGCAGTGTGATACGGTACTGAGACACGATCGATAACTTTCAAAAACTGATTAATTAAGAATGTGATACGGTACAGAGACACGGTCGTTAAATTCCAAAAACTGATTAATTAACAATGACAAAAATACTCGCAGCTGGCGTTGAATACACTATACCCTCCAAAACACCTCACCACAAATTCACACAATTTCTTTTAAAGGATATAGTTATGGCGGAGGTTGCTTGCTAGCTTGGACGCCTAATGTCTATAGATTCGTCAAAAAAAGCTAAAGTTATTTTTCATTTGGAAATGTGATACGGTACAGAGGCACGATCGATAAATTTCAAAAACTCATTAATTAACGATGACAAAAATACTCGCAACTGTGGCATTGAGGGCACTATACCCTTCAAAACACATCACACAATTTATTTTGAGGGGTGTAGTTACGAAGATGGTTATTTGCTAACTTGGACGGCCTAATACCTATAGATTTATCGTCCGAAAAAGCTAAAGTTATTTTTTTGTTGGCAATGTGATACGGTACTGAGACACGATCGATAACTTTCAAAAACTGATTAATTAACAATGTGATACGGTACAGAGACACGGTCGTTAAATTTCAAAAACTGATTAATTAACAATGACAAAAATACTCGCAGCTGGCGTTGAATACACTATACCCTTCAAAACACCTCACCACAAATTCACACAATTTGTTTTGAAGGATATAGTTATGGCGGAGGTTGCTTGCTAGCTTGGACGCCTAATGTCTATAGATTCGTCAAAAAAAGCTAAAGTTATTTTTCATTTGGAAATGTGATACGGTACAGAGGCGCGATCGATAAATTTCAAAAACTCATTAATTAACGATGACAAAAATACTCGCAACTGTGGCATTGAGGGTACTATACCCTTCAAAACACATCACACAATTTATTTTGAGGGGTGTAGTTACGAAGATGGTTATTTGCTAACTTGGACGGCTAATACTATAGATTTATTCGTCCGAAAAACTAAAGTTATTTTTTTGTTGGCAATGTGATACGGTACTGAGACACGATCGATAACTTTCAAAAACTGATTAATTAACAATGTGATACGGTACAGAGACACGGTCGTTAAATTTCAAAAACTGATTAATTAACAATGACAAAAATACTCGCAGCTGGCGTTGAATACACTATACCCTTCAAAACACCTCACCACAAATTCACACAATTTGTTTTAAGGGATATAGTTATGGCGGAGGTTGCTTGCTAGCTTGGACGCTTAATATCTATAGATTCGTCAAAAAAAGCTAAAGTTATTTTTCATTTAGAAATGTGATACGGTACAGAGGCACGATCGATAAATTTCAAAAACTCATTAATTAACAATGACAAAAATACTTGCAACTGTGGCATTGAGGGCACTATACCCTTCAAAACACATCACACAATTTATTTTGAGGGGTGTAGTTACAAAGATGGTTATTTGCTAACTTGGACGGCCTAATACCTATAAATTTATCGTCCAAAAAAGCTAAAGTTATTTTTTAGTTGGCAATGTGATACGGTACTGAGACACGATCGATAACTTTCAAAAACTGATTAATTAACAATGTGATACGGTACAGAACACGGTGTTAAATTCAACGGTCGTTAAATTCAAAAACTGATTTAATTAACAATGACAAAAATACTCGCAGCTGCGTTGAATACACATATACCCTTCAAAACACTCACCACAAATCACACAATTTGTTTTGAGGATATAGTTATGGCGGAGGTTGCTTGCTAGCTTGGATGCCTAATGTCTATAGATTCGTCAAAGAAAGCTAAAATTATTTTTCATTTGGAAATGTGATACGGTACAGAGGCACGATCGATAAATTTCAAAATTCATTAATTAACAATGACAAAAATACTCATAACTGTAGCGTTGAGGACCTATACCCTTCAAAACCATCACACAATTGTTTTGAGGGGTGTAGTTACAACGAAGGTTATTTTGCTAGCTTGAAGACTAATATCTATAGATTCGTAAAAAAGCTAAATTATTTTTCATTTGGAAATGTGATACGGTTACAGAGGCACGATCGAAAATTTCAAAAATCATTAATTAAATGACAAAAATACTCATAACTGTAGCGTTGAAGACACTACACCCTTCAAAACACATTACACAATTTGTTTTGAGGGGTGTAGTTACCACGAAGGTAATTTGCTAGCTTGGACGACCTAATATCTATAGATTCGTAAAAAAAGCTAAACTTATTTTTCATTTGGAAATGTGATACGGTACAGAGGCACGATCGATAAATTTCAAAATTCATTAATTAACAATGACAAAAATACTCATAACTGTAGCGTTGAAGACACTATACGCTTCAAAAACACAACACACAATTTGTTTTGAGGGGTGTAGTTACTACGAAGGTTATTAGCTAGTTGGGACGGCATAATATCTATAGATTCGTAAAAAAAGCTAAACTTATTTTTCATTTGGAAATGTGATACGATACAGAGGCACGATCGCTAAATATCAAAAACTCATTAATTAACAATGACAAAAATACTCGTAACTGTGGTGTTGAAGACACTATACCCTTCAAAAACACATCACACAATTTGTTTTGAGAGGTGTAGTTACCACGAAGGTTATTTGTTAGTTTGGACGGCTTAATATCCATAGATTCGTCAAAAAAGCTAAAATTATTTTTCAGTTGGAAATGTGATACGGTACAGAGGCACGATCGATAAATTTCAAAAATTCTTTAATTAACAATGACAAAAATACTCATAATGTAGGTTGAGAGCACTATCCCTTCAAAAATATATCAACAATTTGTTCTGAGGGGTGTAGTGACGACGAAGATTATTTGCTAGCTTGGACGGCCTAATATCCATAGATTCGTCAAAAAAAAGCTAGTGATTTTTCAGTTGGAAATGTGATACGGTACAGAGGCACGATCGATACATTTCAAAAACTCATTAATTAACAATGACAAAAATACTCATAACTGTAGCGTTGAAGACACTATACCCTTCAAAAACACATCACACAATTTGTTTTGAGGGGTGTAGTTACCACGAAGGTTATTTGTTAGTTTGAACGGCCTAATATCTATACATTCGTCAGAAAAAAGCTAAAATTATTTTTCAGTTGGAAATGTGATACGGTACAGAGGCACGATCGATAAATTTCAAAAACTCTTTAATTAACAATGACAAAAATACTCATAACTGTAGCGTTAGAGGCACTATGCCCTTCAAAACATATCACACAATTTGTTCTGAGGGGTGTAGTGACGACGAAGATTATTTGCTAGCTTGGACGGCCTAATATCCATAGATTCGTCAAAAAAAAAGCTAGTGATTTTTCAGTTGGAAATGTGATACGGTACAGAGGCACGATCGATACATTTCAAAAACTCATTAATTAACAATGACAAAAATACTCATAACTGTAGCGTTGAAGACACTATACCCTTCAAAAACACATCACACAATTTGTTTTGAGGGGTGTAGTTACAAAGTGGTTATTTGCTACTTGGACGGCCCTAATACTATAGATCTATAGATCGTCAAATAAAGCTTCAAAATTATTTTCAGTTGGAAATGTGATCGGTACAGAGCCACGGACGATAAATCAAAAAGACGAGGCAATGAATACTATTAAACTAGATGAAGGACGGGTCGAATTGACCACAGAAAGAGCTTATTACAATTTCGAAGGGTTGGTAAATCTAAACGAAGGTAAATCGATTGATATCACTAATTTTTTGTTGCCAAAGCTATGCGTTTATTATTTTATTTTGCAGAAGGCGAGGACATTTACCTCTTTCTAGAGAACCATTGGGAAGAAGTGAACTCAAAGGTGCAACCTGGATTGGTACAATTCTTCCAGACTTATATCGATAAAGTTGTGGATGGTTTTGTGTCGAATGTACCAGCAAATGATTTGTTTTTGGAATGATTTCGCCGGAGTTTATTTTAAAGATATTGAAAGTGTTAAATTTTGAACTATATTTGAGACTAATGTACTGGAAAAAAATATATCATGAATATGTAAGAAAAAATTCCTTATTTAAAACAAGTTATTGCTTCCGTCCATAAATAAAAACGTTCATTAATAATCATAAGACGAACAATCCTCATGCATTCTTACATAAAGACACGTGCGTACACTGTAGTCAAATGCAACAATTTAACTGTTTGATACGTAAAAATCTTCACTTTAATAATAAGATCAACAATTCGATGTGCAACGTGTCTTTCATATGCGATGACTCGTAAAATTGTAAGTACAAAATATATAACTCCCTGCAATGCTTACGTAGAGGATTCTGAATTAAAGCCACTTTAATATTGACAAGAAAGAAGAATTGGGTTTTAAAAAAAAAAAAAAAGAATAACATGTCATTATCACATTAACTTTTTTTAATGATGAAATTAAACATAATGATGCTTTTATTACGCGTAGCACATAATTATGCATGAATAACATTTTGGCTAGGACAGAATAAAGTCGAAGTAAAGGATTTGGCATATAATTATCCATAGTTGATGAGGTCGAAACATAAATAAAATTGGCATAAATTCATTGTGACAAACTATAAATGTACAATTGAAGGCGTAATGAATGAATACTTCCATTGATCTTTTTGGAATATACCCAAGTGGCCTAAAATAGAATATATATGTTTTTCGAAATAATTTCCAAGACAAAAAAATATATTTATGATAGATATTTAAAAACAATATTTCTTATAGATTAAATTAACTTTCAACATGTATCTACACTGACTTTACTGATAAACATTTTACGTAAATCCTGATTTATGGAAATCGGTGTAGTTTCATATTACCCACGAATCAATCTTCGCGGTCACGTAGTTTCAAATCAACATCTGTTTGCAGTTTAGTGTAATAGTAGCAGCAACTAACATATCGTATGAAAATAAGTACGTAAAAAAAATAAGTATGTAATACATATTTAATAAATAACATACCAGAAACATAAGTTAGAAATATTTACGAAATAAAATTAAGTAAGTAATTAATCTCAAGTTACTGGTGCAATACATACATTAGAAGGAAGTATTTGAGTACTTGGTGTTATGTCGAGTACTTCATAGGTGTAAAAATGAAATTCCGTAAATATGTGGTTTTGATAATGGTGTAATGTGTGTAATCAAATCAGCTGGTAGTTTGCCCTGGCAGGATAGTGTGATCTGACGCCATATATGGTTATTCAGTGAATAATGTATTGATAATTTATACAAATACAGGTAAGATTTTAAATAGTTTGAATATTTTGAATTGGTGTATCGATTCTTGAATGTGACTAAACGATGCTTATAGGCGATCCAAATATAATGCATCCCGCACTTTCAGAGATTGGCTATTCTACCCTTGCCTAATACAAACATCATGGAGTTGCTCTGTTATATATTTGATAATCCTACGCTGTGTACGCCCTAGCCTTGGCGCCCACATTACCGAAACCATATTCAAACATTAATGCCATAAAATTATCTTTTAAATTAAAAAAAAAAACTAGTTTTATGCATATTAAAAATATTTTTTCTTTGTTTTTTTTTTCCAATTTAATCGCATCTTACAAAAAAAAAACCCATTACATTAATTGTTTTTTTAGATACATTTTTATAGCACCGATTGTATTTCATTCACTTTTTTTCTTTATAAATAACTTTGGCAGTTTATGAATGCTTGTATTTAATTTAGATTGTCTTTTTTATAGGTGACATTCCAAATATACATTTTATTCATACAATGGTGACTCAGTAGAAATACATTTTATCTTTTTTTTGTTTATTAAACCAAATTGAAAGCGGCTAACAGACATTAATAATAAATTGCGTTTTAACAATGTTCTCTCTCTCTGAATATTATATATTTTTTTTATTTGAAAGAAACGTTTCACGAGTGAGTAACTGCACGAAATGGACGTGTTAATTGACCATCTTTGACGCCATTAGATTATTTTCTCTGGGGATATGTAAAGTCGCATGTCTGCCCCGATATACCAGAAACAATTGAGCACTTGAGACGTAACATTCGACGGGATTATTGCGGAAATACAGCACGATTTACTGCGAAGCGTGTATGAAACTTTGACCTCCAGATCACTCCACCTACGCCCTAGCCTTGGCGCCCACATTACCGAAGTCATATTCAAACATTAATGCCATAAAATTATCTTTTAAATATAAAAGCTAGTTTTGTGCATATTAAAAATATTTTTTCTGTTTTTTGTTTTTTCAATTTAATCCCATCTTACAAAAAAAAACCCATTACATTAATCGTTTTTTAGATACAATTTTTATAAGCACCGATTGTATTTCATTCACTTTTTTTTTTATAAACTAAACTTTGGCCAGCTTTTAGGTGCTTGTATTATAATTTAGATGCTTCTTTTTCAATAGGTGACATTCCAAGGATGATTTTATTCATACAATGGTGACTCAGTAGAAAATACATTTTATCTTTTTTTTGTTTATTAAAACCAAATTGAAAGCGGCTGAACAGGTACATAAATAATAAATTGCGTTTTAACAATCTTCTCTCTCTCTCTGAATATTATATATTTTTTTTATTTGGAAGAAACGTTTGACGAGTGAGTAATTGCACGAAATGGACGTGTTAATTGACCATCTTTGACGCCATTAGATTATTTTCTCTGGGGATATGTAAAGTCGCATGTCTGCCCGGATAAACCAGAAACAATTGAGCACTTGAGACGTAACATTCGACGGGATTATTGCGGAAATACAGCATGATTTACTGCGAAGCGTGTATGAAACTTTGACCTCCAGATCACTCCATCTACGCCCTAGCCTTGGCGCCCACATTACCGAATCATATTCAAACATTAATGCCATAAAATTATCTTTTAAATAAAAAAGCTAGTTTGTGCATGTTAAAAATATTATTTTTGTTTTTTTTTTTTTCAATTTAATCGCATCTTTAAAAAAACACCATTACATCAATCGTTCTTTTTCTTTATAAACTAAACTTTGACCAGCTTTTAGATGCTTGTTTATAGGTGACATTCCAAGGATAGATTGCAAGTTTTTTACAATGAGAAAATAACCAATTAATGTATTTCTGCATTTAACTTAATAATAATTTTCCTAATTAATAAAATAAAATTACTCCTAATTAAGTTAAGCGACTAAACAGGTAAATTAATAATAAATTGTATTTTAAGAATGTTCTCTCTCTGAATATCTTATATATTGCTGTGTTTCATAAGAGGGAAACCACCCAACCATATTGAAATGTAATTACTATTTTATGTACACGCCTGTTTGTAAGTCCAGTATAATTTGGATTAAATTGTATTAGTGGTCATGGAAGTTGAATATGACTTATCGTCTGATAACTGTACGATAGCCTGGTATCCTAGATATCTATTTTACTTGAATGGGTTAGTGACTCAATGTAATTCGTTGAAAGAAAATGTATGAAATCCTTGGTTACGTGTGGGTTGTTGACAAAGAATCTTAAAAAAAAAGCTGTGTCTGTTTTTTCTCATCGAATATAAATGAATTAAACCATATTGCTGGGTATATCTGGTATCGAAGGGGATAAATTCACAAATTTGGTGTTTACTATACATGGGTACTTGTTCTACATGGGAGTGTGCATGTGTTTGCTGTTCCGAGTCTAATCATACATCCTGAATGTAACGAAGGAGGTGAATATACGAGCGAATCTGGATTGTCACTGCAAGGAAATCACATTCGGAGGTACTCTGGCGTCTGTATGAAGCGATAAACGAGGTATCTGGTCAAAACATTATTTAAATTATTATATAAATGAATGTATAACTTCTATAATATTTTGGAGTTATTATTTTGTATGAGATTAAAATTCTGAGCTTTTATAAGTTGGCAAACGTGGTTGGTGGTTTTCTATTCTCTTGTGATATCGCGGGATATTTTAAAAGTTCCTTTTTCAATTAAAGAATCTAAATTATACTGGATAATTGATAATACTTGTTTGAATATCCCAAATAACTATACTCACTTTGAGTAAGAGTTCTCATGCTATTTATTTGTTTCTGATATAAACTTATTAATAAATTATACATGTTATTAATGATTGCACTGTTTTATTAATGGAATTGTATTGTATCCTATCATTGTAGGAAGGTATCTGCAAAGAAAAGGCAGATTTAATTAGAAAGTTATTTATTTATTTTTCTTTTGCTTGTAAAAGCATTAGCCGGGAGAATCACAATATAACTTTTTGGCGCCCAACGTGGGGCCAAAAAGTTATATTGTGATTTCCCGGATATATATTTTATATATATATATATTTTTTGTGGTCGGAAATCGGAAAATATTAATGGGATAAACGAAGAAGCTTATTCAAAGAAATTCTTTCAAAGATGATGGAATATTTTTATTGAGGTTTTAAAATGTACAAGAGGTTAAATAAGTTCTTCATCGATGGAATCAAGGTAGAAACATTTTCGCGATTGGCACTCTGGCGCTAATGGCATCCACAGAAAATCCGATGTAAGTTTTTAAAAACTGGTCGACTACTGGCTTCATCTGTTCGGCCATAAATTTTTTCTCGTTTTTATTGATGTAAGCGTTGACATCGTCTAAAATGGAACAAGAAAATAATATTATATCGGATGTGTCTATTTACAGCTCCTGCAAAATGTTATAGGCACCATAAAGAAAACTTAATTAATAATATCAGTTTATTGAATTCATACCGTTTATCTGCAAAAACAACAATCTACTTCTGTATAATCAATGCAAAAATTTTATTTACGTAAGAGACAAACAGTCTAATTCTATGTACCATCGAAGACAAAAGTCTGGACTCAATATTAAAGAGAGATGGATTCTATCTCTATTTATGTAAAATTTGAGTCAAGACGTCGTTCATGCATTACTTTTCGTCATGATGGTGAAACTCCTCAAAAAAGTGTTGGAAACATAAATATTAACTACAGCGTGTAGATGTTATAAAAGCGCGCTGTTCACATATTGAGCATGTGGACAGAATTCCTCCATCCTCGAAGGGAAACCTATTTGTATGGATAAATTTGTCTGGTCTGAATTCTATGTAATCGCTTTTGTATCAGGAATATAGGAATAGATTACTATATCTTGGAGAGGATGGTTGGTCGTGGACCAAAGATTGCAATTTGATAATCATATCGTGTTGATGTAAATTGAAGTCAGTATTGGCAAGCAAAATTTTATCTCTAAGGTTTAAAGTTGCATCAATATTCTATACCTCTATAAAAACTGCTCATAAAAAAATATGGAGATAATTTCAACTCTGTGAGATGCATTGATTTCACCAAAGGTGGCTATAACATTTGGCCGCAGCTGTAGGTACGAACTAAGTATGTATGTATGTATGTAATAGAAGGGTGGTGTTACACTGCGACCTAAAAGATCTATTGTGTCCCCTATTCTTGCTGCTTTACAGCTGGCCTTCCAATCTATTCCTTTCAGAAAGTGTGAATGTCAGAGGGCCCCAGTCTAGGTAAGTCTCCCTCTTCGATTTCACATGCACCCAGGTACAATGCCCCCGGGTTGCACAGTGCTACGCAGTTTGAGAGGAGGTGGATGAATGTTTCATCCTGTTCCCCACAAAATATGCATTCAGGATCTTTTTCCAATCCAAGCTTACTCAGGTGTCCTTTCAGTCTACAATGGCCTGAAGTATTCCTGTTAATATGCGAACATTGTTCTTACTCAGGTGATGCATTCTGTAAACCTCTTCTGGTTATAAGTTCCAGAAGAATTTTCTTTGCTCATTCCTGGAGATTTTCCCAGTAACTGGATTTTCTCTGCTCCATTTCCATTTTTAGTTTCTTCAGTATTGTACTGCTACTTAACCCGCAAAGGGTTCAGGCCCTACGAAAGGCATTCCAGCCCTTTTTTGCGAGGTTTCCGTATTTCCTTCCATCTGTTTTTTCCCTCTGTGTGACCCGAACCCACAGGGGGTTACTTTATTTCTTTTGCCTAGCTCATTTAGTTCCCTAGGCATTCCCAGACCATCTTGGAGCTGATTTCATATGAGTTCAGCGCCTTGATGGCTGCTTGACTATCAGACACGATGATAATCTCCTGCTTCCGATAGTTTCCTATCCATAATGAACTGAACACATCTTCCAATAGCGTGTATTTCCGCCTGAAATATACTTGGGTATTTTCCAAGCTTTCGAAATACGTATTTCTAGCCCATATTTCCTATTCCAGTTCCTTCTGCCGTTTGGAGCCATCAGTGTACCATTTGATGGCATTTCTATTCAAGTTTAAGATGGTGTTATGATCCACTCGCTCCTGTTACTTAGCTTTATGGTGAATTCTTTCACAAAGCTAAATTTTTTTAACATATCATCCGGGCATATCCCAGTTTGATCACCGTCAGGAGATTGAGGCCTATGCCTAATCATTCCTTCCTCGACCATTCTTAGTGCGGTTCTTTTCGCCACACCCTCTACTACTATGTGGAGGGGGGCAAGATCCAATACTACTTCAATAGCGGCTGTTGGGTACGAGCTAAGTAAGATAAACCACTATTAGTTGTTGGCTCTTTTGAAATATCCCAAAAAAAAACTAATAATAAAAACTGGATTACAATAGATAAGGCTTACTCTTTTCGGGCGACTGAATATTCTCGAAGTAGAAATGGCCACGGGAACTGGTATCCACCACAGGATTACGAAATTCCACATAAGTATTGTTGTCCTTTTGATAAGTGTGCAGTTCAGCTTTATATTCGAGTTTGAAGTCCTCTGTATACGAACGATAATTCATAAAACAATGGATTACCAGTATAACGATGGAAGATACTCACCTAAAGTCAAATTGAAACGACCATGTCCGTTAACTGGGACGCCCAACATTTTACCATCAGTGATTGTGTAGGATTTTGCTGTGCTTCCCAATTTATCTAAAGTGGCCGTAAATCTAAAGTTCTTATTTTTCAAATCGAATCTGTAAAATAAAATAAATACATCAGACTGTTTCAAAATGAATTACATCTACTAGGTAATCATGTATTTCTCCGGTATATTATGATATTCTACTTTCTTGAAATGGAGGTATAGATCTTACCTAGAAGATCTGATGAATGATCTGATACTTTTTCTGAATACACATTATACAGGGTGTATCAGATATAGAGGTAAATATAATAATATGTGGCAGCTGTAATCATATACAATCAAAAAGTCTTAATGCACAGGGGTCTATCTGTAAGCATTAACGAGAAAAAAAATATTCTATAAATGCCGTGGGCTAGAGCCGCATCTGTACCCAACCTAAATGCTGTCCCGAGTATACCCCCACATACCAGTATCATTCAGCCATTACCGCTGTTAGTTTTGTGTGGATCGCCGCTTGGAGTGCAAGCCACTTCGAACTTTTTATTTAAATTCTTCCTGTCTCGAACAAACGATCCTTTTCAGGACCATCATGATTTCATATAAAGAAAATCGAAGCTCGATGCATCGGCAAAAGCGCGGGAATGTATAGATTCATTTTCGCGCGATATCATAGTAAAAAGGCGTGTTTGCAAATTTTCTGTATCTACATTTATTTCTGTGTAATTCGATTCAATTCATTTTGCGTTATATGATTAAATAAATGCAAAAGAAATAACTCAGATTCATGTGGTACCGTTTATTGACAACTAACTCTCGATTCGACAAAGCAAAAGAAAAATATTTACGTTTTTTGTAACTACTGAAGTCGCATATCCGGTGATATTCGAACGTCTTATCAGGATATTAAAAATAATACTTTGTAGACTTACGTAGAATGCTCTTAACAAAAAAGGGAATGTTTATTTTATAAAAAGAAGAAATTTAAAATGCCTCAGTTTTGCTATTTTTACAAGGGACTTTATTTATTCAGAATGACGTTAAATGAACTTACGGCATCCATTAAGAATAATACTAAATGAGTGCAATGTATTTATACATAATACCACGTTTAGCGGGTGCTTAACATGACGTTTCCTTGCATCAGGCCCGGACTAAAGAATTTGTGGCTCTAAATTTTACTTTTTTTTGTTCTTTAATGATGAAATCCGGTTTCGGTGGGTTTGTGCTTTATATGTTGTGTAGTTAACACCCAAGCAAAATTTACTTTTTTATTTGATACAGCCTGTATAAACGACGCTTCAAAATTCTACGAACGGTAAAAGGTAAGCGGCTTATTATAATATACAAGTACTGATGGTCACTCAGTACATTACTGAGATTACGTAATTTATTTCGAAACACTGGGTACTGTACAGGGGCGAAGAACGATAAAATATTCATCTGTACTTACAAGCTATCGATGATTTTCAAATTTTTGAGGTCGTCTTGATAAGTCTCCTCCAATGCTATCGTTAAATCTTTTAGTTTCAGCTCGGTCTTGGGGTGTTGGGCCGGTGATACCGGTGGTATTCCGAAATCCGGTACACCTGATGTGAATATAGAAAATTGTTTACGTAATACATATACAGTGTGTTAAAAAAAGGTTGTCGGATATTTTACCCAATTATAGGACTGGTGGAAATAAACAAAAAAGTCTTAGTCAACATGGGTCCGCAATTCAACTGTTTTTGATATATAGTCGATTGCATAGGATAAAAATTTTCAAAGAAATTCTGATCGCAATGTAAATTAAACAAATGTTTATTTAAAGTAGAACTAAAGAAATTGTTCTACATGTCCACCGTTCATTTCTAAGCACGCTTCACACCTTCTTATGAAAGATCGACGCAATCTTTCGAAAATTCCTGGAGTCCTCCGAATTTCCTCGCAACAATTTACGATTCGTTGCCTGAGTTCTTCCAAATTGTTTACAGATCGTGCGTACACTAATTGTTTTAGATGCCCCCAAACATAGAAGTCATATAGAAGTGTCAGGTCAGGGGACCTAGGAGGCCATGCAGTTGGTCCACCCCGTCCTATCCATCTCTCGTTGTAATCTTGATTTAAGAAATTTCTAACTACGATGGAAAAATGCGCAGGAGCTCCATCGTGCATAAACCACATATTTAATCTGTTAAAAAGTGGCACGTCTTCCAACAAAACGGGTAATTCATTTCTTAAAAAATCCAAGTATACTTGTCCCGTTAAACGATTACGGGGAAATACTGGACCAATTAAACAGTCTCCAAAAATAGCAAGCCAAACATTTAGCGAAAAACGGTTTTGGTGATGTAGTTCAACAACAGCATGGGGATTTTCATCTGCCCAGACGTGATTATTATGAAAATTGAATATTCCGTCTCTTGTAAACACAGCCTCGTCACTAAATAAAATCTGAGTCGCAAAAATTAGGAGTTTCTGCCAGCTTTCGTAAAACCCATTGACAAAAAACCCTACGTGCATCATAATCGTGAGGAGCAAGAACTTGCACGCGTTGAATGTGGTAGGGAAAGAGCTGCTGTTCCCGCAGAATTCTCCAAATAAGAGGATGACTGACGTTCAGTTCTGCGGCAAGTCTTCGGGTGCTAATATTTGGGTTGTCTTCTACCCGTCTCAAAATATCTAATTCTACTGCGGGAGAAGAAACTGATCTAGGTCTACCAGAACCACCATTAATTTTAAATGAACCAGTTTCGGACAGCCGGATATGAAGTCTTGAGAAAATCTTATCACTCGGTAACAACCGATTTGGAACCGATTCGCACGACCGTACATAAAATGCATATGGGCCATTTCTGCATTTGTGTACTTATGCATAATTTGAGAACAAAAAAAAATTGACGCAAATGATAAATAATCTGATGACAGATGTCTGACAGAACTAATTTTAAGTCACAATCAGTTGTTTGACAAAGGGAACTATTCTCAAAACCGAAAAATGTTTTTTTTTTATTTTAAAATATGCAATCGACTATATGTCAAAAACAGTTGAATTGCGGACCTATGTTGACTAAGACTTTTTTGTTTATTTCCACCAGTACTATAATTGGGTAAAATATCCGACAACCTTTTTTTAACACACTGTATATGTTAAGTGTAAAGATCTATAAATATTTTACCTTTAGCTATAGTTGGGATAACTTGATTCGCTTTTTCTCGAAAACATTCTTGAAATTTCGGATCAGATAGGGAACATTTAGGTATGAATGGTGCTGGAAAAGGTACGCATTTATAAATTTTTGTACATCATACAGAAACAATATTGTATCGATAAAATTACACTAAGAGAAATATCTTTTCCATTTAAAAGGAATTGCATTAAATCAAAAGTTTTTGCGTTTTCTATATGGCCATAAAACATGATTTGGTGTTTTCTTGAAAAGGAATATGATTTTTAATTCACGCATTTCTTCGTAAATAATATATTTTTTTTGTCTAAACAGAAAGATATTGATAGTTGATTCAAGTCCTCTTTATTTTGAACTTGAAAACTATGCAGATTGGCAGAAAACATTAAGCATTTTGATTCAACAGGTCTTTCATTTTCTTATAATATTTATTCAATTTAGACTTAAGCGTAAACACAACAAAATGCCGTGATCATTTTTAATCGAAATGAAAATGAATTATCTCCAAAAATCCATGCACTAAGGAAAAGATTTGCTGTTAGAATGTTGTAAATCCTAGTAGTATTGAGGAGTTGATCGCAGTGACCATCCCCTTCTAAGCACTCTAGTGTGCCGTTAAAAAAAATCGTCCTTTCAATGGCGATGACTCCTATCAGATGTTGATCTGGTAAATATACCAGATTAGTATATTACGATCGTAGTTTCCAGCTTATTTTGTGCGAAATATTATCTGTTACTGCAATGAAATAGGAGATGCGCCACCTATGCCATAATTTCTCTACTACACATAAGTATATCTGCTCATCTGCTGTACTATGTGAGGAGAAAACTGCTATACGAAAATAAAATGCGATATTTATTTTCACTTCCATGTAAATATTTAGTTAAATTAATTAATACTGCGCTAGCTTCAAATAAATCTACTAACCAAATTATTTGTTTGATTGAATACAGGAATATTTTTAACATTCCTAAATCAAGTAATAATTTAGTAACTGTAACCAAATGCATGAAAAATGGTTGAAAACAACAAGATCGTTTTTCCCGTGTATTAACCGTTTTAAAACCTTCAAACACTATATACTGCTGTAAAGTTCCTTGGCTTATAAGTAAATCAGCATTAACTGAAAAGATTCCAATTATCTCTGAAATTTCTTTAACCTCGCGCGAAAAATATTCACTTTTCTTCATTATTGTTTGTGTATCTGAGACTTATGCACGTGGGGAACATAAATAAAACTAAAATACTTCCGCGTAAAAAAGCACTCAGCTTGAATACAGGTGCTTGCATTTTCCGTTAAAAGGCAAAAGTTTTAAATCAATGTATACATGCGTGTCCATGCAAATAAAACAAAACATCCGGCTTTTTTATTTAAAATACTGTTTATAATTCAATAATACTTAAAAAGAAACTAAAATATGTTGTTAAATAAATATGTAAATATGGGTGGGCCAAATTCGATACTTTTAATAAGAAACTTATATTTCTGAAGGAATTAGACAAAATCTGACCTATGCTTCTGGAGCTCGATTTTAAAAAGAAATCGATTGGTGAAGTCCGTATTTTTATATCTTCCGTAATATAAGAGATACAGAGCGTTTTCGTAAAATATGCAATTTTCAAAAGCCCTTGTAACTTTTTAACTTGTGAAAATGCTTGGTTTATATAAGAACTTTATTAGGACACTTTTTGACGTAGAATTTAATGCTCTAATTTGTTTTTTTTAAATTCGTTTTTTTTTTGAGATATTATCAAGACTTGTGTTTTTTTATATGGAACACTCTATATATTTTTACACTATTCAAAAGCAGATAAAAATTGCCTTTAATATGATATAACACACTTGATATTTTATCTAAAGGATTTTCAAGATATTTGATTTTTTGTTTGCAATTTAACAGTATTTCAAGGTGGCTCTGGCTGTAACTAAGCAATGCGCGTATTTGTTTTATATTGTCAAGATATTTTGAAATGTCAGTTTGAATGAATGTTGCTGGTGGTTTTATTATTCAAGATTTCAAAAATGTATGAAAACTATGAAAAATACGACGTGTTAAAGTGTTGTATAGAAGCAGGTGAAAATGCGGAAGCTGCATGTAATATTTACTATGAACGATATCCTGAAAGACAACAACCATTCAGAGACATGTTCACTAGGTTAAAAATTTAATAAATTTTGGATCCTTTCAAAAACCGAGACCTAAAATTATGTGGCTCAAAATAGAGACAAAGAATTAGAGGAAATTGCCGTTTTGGGGGAAACTGTAAATAACCCAACACATTCCACTCGCGAGATGGCACAAACAACAGGTTTAGCAAGAACATCGGCAAGGCGCATTTTAAAAAAGTATAGAATGAAACCCTATCGGACAAGTGTATTACCTTTTTGCCGCGGATTTGGAGCGTCGTATGGCATTTTGTCAATGGTTTTTGGGAAAATGTGAAGAAAATCATAATTTTGCTCTAAACTGTGTATGGACGGATGAATGTAACGTAAACAGTGCGGGAATTTTTAACAGATATAATTCTTATACTTGGTCGCGTGAAAATCCCCATGTTACTATTGAAATGAGAAACCAAGGACGATATAGTTTCAATGTGTGGGTGGGAATTTTCCGTGCCAGGATAATGGGACCCTACATATATAACGGAAATTCTTAACTCCGAAAGCTATTTCCATATTTTACAACAATTCATTGAAGCTGTCATAGATGAAATACCTTTAAACCAATTGGAATTCGTTTACTTCCAGCATGACGGAGCACCCACTCACAATGCTGCTCGGATTAATGAGTTTTTGAACCAACAATTCGGTAACAATTGGATTGGAAATCAGGGACCGATACATTGGTCGGCAAGGTCACCAGATCTAACCCCATTGGATTTTTTCCTTTGGGAAAAAATTAAAAATCTTGCGTTTAAGCATTCTCCCAATTCAAGACAGGAATTAGAGGCTGCAGTTTTGCAAGCGTTCGACTCTCTATCTCCGCTTGAGTTGGTGAACTCAGTTCAGAATGTAAGGAAACGGTGTCGATTATGAGATACAGAATGGTGGACAATTCGAACACTTACTGTAATTCATAATGCTTACGTATTTTTTTGTATAGAGGGGTATATTCTGTAAATATTTCGTTCAAATATGTCTATAAGAATTTTAGAAACCACCTGATTTTAATTTTAGCCATGATAAAAAAAAAAAAAAAAGTTGAATACACTACAAAATAAACCACCTTAGGGTGGAATTCTATGCATATCTGTAGCGTCTAAAAGATTGTTTGCAAGACTGTAAACATATATTAAGGATGCTTACAGACTTATAAATAACCTTACAAGTGCTACAAATATGCACAGAATCCCACCATTAATTCCTTACAACTATAGTATCAATAATACTATTAATGGTTTTCTTAGTTTGTTGGACTTGTTATTTCTAACATTTAATATTAAAACCACTTTTTTCTGCTTTGTAGAAATCTTTTATTTGCTTATTTACCAGCATCCACGGCCAAACAAAAAATAAAGAAATAAAAAAACAAATACGCGCATTGTAGTTACAGCCAGAGCCATCTTGAAATACTGTTAAATTGCAAACAAAAAATCAAATATCTTGAAAATCCTTTAAATAAAATATCAAGTGTGTTATATCATATTAAAGGCAATTTTATGTGCTTTCGGATCATGTAAAAATATATAGGGTGTTCCATATAAAAAAACACAAGTCTTGATAATATCTCAAAAAAAAAACGAATTAAAAAAAAACAAATTAGAGCATTGAATTCTACGTCAAAAAGTGCCCTAATAAGGTTCTTATATAAATCAAGCATTTTCACAAATTAAAAAGTTACAAGGGTTTTTTAAAAATTTCATATTTTACGAAAACGCTCTGTATCTCTTATATTACGGAAGATATAAAATACGGACTTCACCAATTGATTTTTTTTAAAATCGAGCTCCAGAAGCATAGATCAGATTTTTTCTAATTCCTTTAGAAGTATAAGTTTCCTATTAAAAGTGTCGAATTTGGCCCCCTGTACATACTAATAGCAATATAATATGTTACGTGTATTGTCTTACTTAAACAGAAGTTGTAAAGACATTATAAAATATTAATCAAAACTAAGGTGCATTCCATTTAATTACGGTTGCTTTTCATCGAAAAGCATGTACTTAAGAAGAAAATAGTCTTCCGGCACAAAATTGCCCTAAAATCGTATAGGAATTTTACCAAAAATTTGTCAGTGTGTGTATAACAGCAGAACATATTGTTTGAACAAATTATTAGAAAGCTGTAGAATCGAAAAAAAAAAACGATTTTTCGAAACTGATTCACTATTTTAAAATAAAGAATCTAGTTTACAAATAATGGAAAGGAAAGTTTCGAAAACGTAAAATTGTTTAATGATATTCTGGAGCTAACTGGTTTTATAAACTTAATTTAAGTACTAAAAATTATGAATAGAAATATCTTACTCAATTAATCAAAAAAATCAAAAACTTTCTCACTGTTTAAGCACAACCCTAATGTATAGCTAAAATACTTACGTAAATCTGATCCGCTTCCACTAACGATTAACACGTAAGAACTTGCGAAAACCAACAGAATCACATTCGACATTTTGGCACGGGTTTAATGTTACTGAATGCGAAATCTCGTACCGTTTCTTCTGTGAAATCTAGATCGATGCTGATCGATACGAAAGCAAAAAAATCCTTTTTATTGGCGACCGTGAGTTCACGACAACGACGCCATTTTAACTAGCGCAGTGAGTATTGCGTAATATCGATGATGAATAAAATTCCGGATCTTAAGTTTGTTATCAAGTGATCCGTTGGAGAACTTTGGAACCGTAAATTATATGATTATATTAAGGAAGTGGAATTTTTGTTTTATTGTTCATACATTAAAAAATCTTGTCCCCATCGGCGTTAAAAAAAAAATAAAAAAATCTATTTAAAAAAATTATGTATCTCTTTGATATTTAAAGAAAAATTAAAAAAATAATTCGATTATTTAAAAAAGATTTATGCTTCTTATCCTATTAAGGAAATCGTTATTTAACAAAAAAAAAAATAATAAAAATAAAACAAGAAACTCTCCGATTTTTAAATATAAATAGTTGAATCATTCAAATATATGTATATAAGCCCCTTTTAGGTGTTTAATAAAAAAAGACTCAATTATTAAAAAAAAATATGGTCTATGGCTCCTATCTTTAAAAAAATTATTTAATTATTAATTTAAGTAAATCAATTAGAATATTATTAATTTTTCCTGCCCCCAGGGTGTTTTGAAGAATATATAGATTATATCATTCAAAAAATTATAGCTCCCTTTGATGTTAAAAATAAATTTAAAAATTAAAAGAAAATTGTGCCTTCTCTTTACTGTTTGAAAAAATACCATTTAAAAACATGCCCTCTTTTATGATAAAAATTTAAGCAAAAAAAAATTCTGCCCTCGCCCCCCACCCCCTCTTTGTATTAAAACAAAAATTCATTTAAATACATGCACTCTTTTTTCGTTCGATTAATTTGTTAAAAAAAAATCATACCATTTCCACATTTAATCAAAATTCAATCATTTAAATCGATCATTTGAAAGTATAAAACTATAGCTCTCAAAGTACACTGTTGAAAATTTTAACACTTTTTTGACTAATTTAATAGTCAGGAGAGGTCCACACTCTTTTCGTGTTATTTTGTCGAGAATTATAGAAGTTAAAATTTGACGAGCAAAGATAGTCAAGTATTGTCTATTGCTAAGGGGTTATTTTGTCCAACTGACACGTGGAATTATAAAATATTTCTAGTCACATTTTATTTGATCTTGACTAGACAAATTTACTAGCTGTTTAACTAAATGAATGCGATCTATTGGGTGTTTTAACACCATTTTCTAAACACAACGTCTTTTTAATATGCAACTCCTATTTCTTAGTGCTATAATATTCTCTCTTTAAGACGTTTTCTCAATTATAAATATGCAAAACCACTCATTCACAAGTTTTGGTTTCAACTAAACGTACCAATGTTAAAATGATTTTTTGAGAACTATTATAAAATTAAGTGAATGTTTATGCTATTTGATTCAAGTCTAAACTAATTGCGTAAATAGATGTTCCCAATACATCTTTAAGATGTTGAAATTTTTTATGCCCACTGGAATTAACGTTTAATAACACGAGGTTACACTTCGCAAGTCAGTCACATTTGGTGGTTTGTTTGGATATGTTAATACGGAGAATCAAACACGAAAACAGATACACGTGCAATGCAGGTGGTGCGTATAATGCAATACTGTATTAGAATAGCAAAACTGAGGCATTTTAAATTTCTTCTTTTTATAAAATAAACATTCCTTTTTTATTAAGAGCATTCTACGTAAGTCTACAAAGTATTATTTTTAATATCCTGATAAGACGTTCGAGTTTCACCGGATATGCGACTTCAGTAGTTACGAAAAACGTAAATATTTTTCTTTTGCTTTGTCGAATCGAGAGTTAGTTGTTAATAATAAACGGTACCACATGAATCTGAGTTATTTCTTTTGGATTTATTTAATCATATAACGCAAAATGAATTGAATCGAATTACACAGAAATAAATGTAGATACAGAAAATTTGCAAACACGCCTTTTTACTATGATATCGCGCGAAAATGAATCAATACATTCCCGCGCTTTTGCCGATGCATCAAGCTTCGATTTACTTTATATGAAATCATGATGGTCCTGAAAAGGATCGTTTTTTTCGAGACGGGAAGAATTTAAATAAAATGTTCGAAGTGGCTTGCACTCCAAGCGGCGATCCACGCAAAACTAACTGCGGTAATGGCTGAATGACAGTGGTATGTGGGGGTACACTCGGGACAGCATTTAGGTTGGGCACAGGTGCGGCTCTAGCCCACGGCATTTATAAAATATATTTTTTTCTCGTTAATGCTTACAGATAGACCCCCTGTGCATTAAGACTATTTGATTATATATGATTACAGCTGCTACAGACGAAATCATGAATGTTTGTAGTTACGTCATTAACAGGTCGGTAAAGTAAAGACAAGCGTAGTTTCAAAAAATTGGAAGCATTCATATACACAAGCGAAATAGAAGTATATAACATAAGTCGTAGCTATACGTCCATATTTTATGAAGTATCAACAAACTAGTTGAAGTGAGATAGAATACGGTCGAGTAATGCGTAAATAAGACCTTTCATAATGTTTACTTCAGCGCATGCAACCACGCCATTTTAACCCATTTTACCGCTCCGTTGACATTTGACATCTGCTTTTTACTGTTTATTGACCCTTCTTTAGGTTTGAATTTTTATTTACTTCTATTATTTGTTTTACCAAAAGTTCTTTTCAGAGCTATATTGAAGTAAATCGTTTAGTTTGTGGTAAGTTTAGAGGTGTTAAAGAAACATACAAAGACTTAAAACATTTTTTTTAGGTTACAGTTCAAGATGCCCGGTAAACGACTTAGTTCTTGTTGCCAAGAGTTGGTCATTCGTTTACTAGTGTATTTCGAGGAGGAAAAGCGAAATGGAAATCCTCTAATATCCGTTGATGCGGTCCATGAGGTAAATTGTAATTGGTTATTATTAAATTAAAATTTACATACAAATTGTAGAGTTGCGAATGCTTTAGACATTTCTGTGGGTATCATCTACAACACAAAGCGCAAGAAGAAAGCTACATCTGCTGTTCCTTCATCGAGTGCTTCAACAGCCCTGTACAAGCCACGATTGATGCCCAAAACATGTGATGTGCCAGAGAGAAATATAATGGATGTTCGTAAAGTAATTTATGGTTAAGGTTTATGTTATTGATGAATTACTTCGAGCACATGGGCATGAAGTTTCAAGACTTCCTTTGTATCACTGCGATTTCAATGTTATCGAATTGATATGAGCACATGCGAAAGGATATTATAATAAGCATATTGGTCGGGATGGTTATGGCGATAAACAAGTATTGGGAATGTGGCAAGAAAGTTTGGACAGCTGTACACCAGACACCTGGCAAAATTGCATAAATCACACAGGGAAAAATAATTAAAGAGTGGTACGAATGTGAAGCAAACACGACTTTGTTCTGACAGTTAATTGCGGATCAGAAGATGAGAGCGAGGACACAAATTAAATATATTTTTAATTTCACTATTTTTTTCTTTCAATATTGACATATTTTAATTTAATTTACTGCAATATTATGTTTTGTATATACCATTGTATAGAAATTATGTTTGTTACATAAAATAAAAACATCATCTTTCGTTTAATCAATCATTGTTAACGTATGTTAAACTAAATACTTTTATGTGCTTGAATATTTTCTACATTTTGATTTGGAAATAGGTTTTTGATATGAGAACTACATTATTACGGTAATACATTATTTCATTGAGAACACATTTAATAATAAGCTTAGCCTGATCACGAAAGCATTGTCAATAGAAAAGTTCACTATTTAGAATCCTATTAGTTGCATTACTCATGATTGTTGTTAAAACGCAACGTTGACTAAAAACTGAACCAATCCTTTCAGTTATAAGAGAATATCTATTAAAACTGGGTATAACCTCATTAAATTTGACAATTGTTATTTCGTACAGTTCATTGTAAACAATGTTGGTGTGCCTGAATTTGTTTCAGACGCTGCATACGTCATAAGCAAATATGACGTAACTACAAACATTCATGATTTGGCCTGTACATATTATTGTATTTACCTCTATATCTGATACATCCTGTATATTGAGAAGTATTGGATTAATTTTACCTAACTGCATTTTTTTTTTTGAATATTAGTGGGGTTGGGTCAAATAACACACCGTATGATTCTAATATATGTATTATGTGTATTAAATAAATTCGAACATGTTTTAAACATAACAAGAAATGCACAATGCCATACATAATGTGTCCTAACATCTACGGCAAAAATATCTTATTAAACGGTACGGCCGTGATGATAGCATTAAGTTGAGTATCTACAAACATGTCAATATAAAGATTGAGCCCTGGTCTCACTTGTTTAAAGAATTGTTCCCAGTTTGCGTCTATGTACGCGTTGACATCACCTTGAAAATAAAATATGAAACATCATAATTAAATAGCAATAGCATTATCAGCATTATTACTGTTTTCCGTAGACTGGAGATTTTCGAAATAAAAATAGCAACGGTCCACATTCGTAATATCGCCTTTAGAATCCACATACTCTATGTATTCATGCAAACCCCTCTTGTATAAACGTAAACCTCCATAGAAATTCATTCGAATGCCCACTGAAAAAGTTCAAATTTGTGTGTTAGGAAAGTTGCTCTGTTCGCAGATTATTAGAGATTGTGCTTACGGCACGTCATGTTGTATTTGCCGTGTCCAAAAGCGGTAATATCGACCATTTTCCCCTCAGTTATGGTGTAATTTTCCGCTGTTACTTCCACTCTATCGATGGTCCCTACCAAACCGGCTTTGAGATTTCGCAAATCGAAACTGTAAAATATGGTATGAAGTGCATATATTTTATTTTTTGCATATCTTTAATTATAATCTATATCTAGACGTATTACACTATTTACAGTTAATTAGCGCTAATTAGTGATTGCTTATATTGCATATTTAAGCATTTCTATGCATAATTTTATAAAAGTTGCATATATTGCATATTTAAGCTTTTTCTTATCCTTTCTATTAGTAAAAATTCCTAGTAATTCCTAATGTAGATCGACAACCGACAATTCTCAGAACGATAAATCTTTTATATTGGTTTCTCTAATACTTTTTTCCAAGAACTGCACGTGTTTAATTTCGCCTAGCAGAAGGGATGTGGTAAATACGTTTTATTATTATTAATTCCCAAATAAACGATTCATTCATTGAATATCTTTGAGCGAAACTGCATGTAATTGTGTTACGTTTTTAAATACTGTGCGTACATACAATGAGTATAGCGAACAAAATTTCTTTATGGATTAAGCTATATCCTCAACTGGTAAAGGATGACGACAAAATATTTTGTCGAGCCTGCAGTAAACTGGTAAGTTTAATTTTACTAAAAGCTTTACAATTGTTTTTAAATTCTTTAACTTTTGATATAAAATGACAATTGTGGTTGTAGGTGTCTTCTGAGAGAAATACCTGATTGATCAACACGCTAAAACTCCATCACATATTGGAAAATGTGAAAAACTAAATCGATCCACACGTGTGCAGCAATCTATACGTCAATGTGTAGCATCAACTTCACGAAGCTCAGAACAAGAAGAATATAATACGGATTTGTGTAACGCATTAATTTCGTCTAACATACCATTAGCAAGATTAAACAATGTTAATTTGAAATCATTTCTGCAAAAATATTGCAAAACATAATATACTTGACGAAAGTACCTTACGAAAAAAATTATGTCACATTTTGTTACCACCAAACAATAGCAGAAATTCAACAATTGGTAGGGAATAATTTTATTTATATCATGGTAGATGAAAGTACGGATAAGTGTGGCCGTTATATTGCCCATTTGTTAATAGGAATTCTTCATGAAGATATTGTGGGTAAATCATATTTAATTTATTGTAAAGAACTTCAAAAAACAAATAATGTGACAATTGCCCAATTCGTTCAAGAAGGTTTATCAAATTTCTTTTTACCTGGAAGTATACCTTGTGAAAAAATTTTACTAATGCGCAAAATTTAATTTTTTTTTTATAGTAACATTATTCATACCACTTGTTTAGCTCATGGGTTCAATTGTGTAGCCGAAGACATTAGGAATCAATTCCTTTTGATTAATGATTTAATTAGCAATGTCAAAAAAGTATTTTTAAAAGCACCTTTACGAATCTAATTTTATAAGCAGCGACTTCCCGGTGTTAAGTTGCCTCCTGAACCTATTACTACGAGATGGGGTACATGGTTAGAGGCTGCAATTTTTTTCGCCGATAATTTTGAAGGAATAAAAAATGTAATTCTTGAAATCACTGTTGACTGCATTGCTCTAGAAAACTGTAAAAAGATAATAACATCAACAGAATTGCTACAAAACCTTTTGTATATTAAGTCAAATTATAGCTTTGTTTCAAGTTCCATTCGTAAACTAGAAACGCAAGGGATGTCGCTCTCGGAATTAGTCGAAATAGTAGAAGAATTTGATATGCTATGTAAAAAGGTTAAGGGTACAATAGGTAATCCTATATACGATAAATTTAAAAAAAGTGATAATAAAAAATAAAAATGCGGGGTATTTGAAATTGAAGAAAGTTAAGAATATTTTGGAAGGTGAAACAGTAAACGATTTCGACTTTAATTTTAGTTTAGAATGTATTGCAAAGTTAAAAAAATACACCAATTACATCTGTGGATGTTGAAAGAAGCTTTTCTATTTCGGAACATATGTATTCTGATAGAAGACGAAACTTTCTTTTACACAATTTTGAAAAACATTTAATTATAAATTGTTTTAGAAATATGTTGTGAAAAAATTTTGTGCAATAAAATTAATGTTTAAATTTCTGCTCTTATTTATTTTATGTAAAAATTTTGCATATTGTCCCAATTTTTTTGCATATATGCCCAAAAATCGATGCATATATATGCGCATATATTCCAGTTTTTCTTTGCATATAATCCGGTCTCTAATTATTATAATGTTCAATACATATAGATTGTGCTTCCATCTATATGTATTAATAATAGAAGAAACCGCCACTGATAACAGTAGTACAAGATAAAAGATTTATTGTAAGTAATATTGAGGCGCAATTAATACTAGCAAAGTAATTATTGGTATATTAGTCCCAAGTAATGTAAAACTTCTAGCATAAATAATGTTTCATTTATTAGACAAACTAAACCTATTTATCTTTAACCATCACTATTAGAAATACGACCAGTTTTGTACTGTGAGCAGTTTGATCATTTGTCACATATACAAATGATTTTTTTCTTTCTTGCCAATACTAAATTTTCACTTACCTTTAGTAAAAAATGTTCTCAATGTACTTACGTATAATCAACGACCTTCATTTTCTTCCAGTCATCAGTATATACGTCCTCCAAGACATAAGTTAGTCCATCACCGTGAACAGCTGCTTCCTTAAATGTAACAGGCGAAAATGACGGTATATTGTGTCGTACATCACCTGTTAACAGAAGATTTTTTTTTGAAACACACAACACCAAAAGCTCTTAGAATTTTCTTGAAAAAATCGAGCAACTAAGAAGGCAAAAGCTCACCTTTGACAAGGGTGGGTATCACCTGGTTAGCTGCATCTACTAAGCACTGGACCAAATTCACGTCTGACAATGAACATTTCGGCAGGAATGGGGCTGAAATAACAACAACAGTATTGTTAAGAACATTTAGCACAAGCTCTTTGTTATTATTCTATTAGAATTCTGAATGGAGGAGTTCAAATTAAATGTAATTTGTGTCTTACGCAAATCAGGTAATCCATCGTCTCCCAGGATATTCGAAGTAATATTTTTTACTGGAGTTAGTAAGCCTAAACCACCTAATCCGGCACTGAGGCCACAAGAGATTGCCAAAACTATTAGCAAAGTTGCTTTGGGCATCGTGTCGCTAATTGTGTGATTTTAATTTAATAAAAGCAAATAACTGTGATCATAGTACATCAGAAACGGCTTTTATATAAGATCGACCAAGCTTAACCTCTCTAACCTCTACTAAAAATTGTGCAAAGAGAAAAATAATAATCGAAAATTAGCTTCCAAAAAAGTGCCGATTGCAAAACGATTTAGAATATTATACGGGAAGCATTGTTATCGTATTATTATAGTACAGAAATTGTGTTCCTGAACGGATAGGGTTATCGTAGATATATTAAATGGCAACAAAATAACGCGTTAAAAAAATATACAAATATTTACTTCTAAAGTTTATCAAATAGCTTTTGACGTTTCTAAAGAATTTTTTGTTGTTTACCATTTAAGAGGCCCAGTTTAATATTTATAAATAAATTTTGAGTATATCATTGTAATTCCTGAAATTCCTCTTGGACTTGTTCTTCTCTGGAAAGTTTTAACAATTAAAGATTAACTTATCTTTTTAACAAAATTTACCGACTGAAAGTTTTTGTTTTAATTTTTTTTTTATATGTTTGTATTAATATGAGTTTAAAGTGTCCATATATTGTTTTATCTTCTAAACCTGTTTGTTTATTTTCTAGTGTCTACAGTTATCGCAATTTATGAAAACAAGATTTGACCTTGTGACATATACATGTAAATAAATATATAAAAAAATTGGTGACCACGCAACTTTTTAATCTGTGATATTTTAATGATATAATTAAAGTTGTCAACTTTCATTTGCGCGTCAGGTCAGTACTACACTGAGAAAAAAAATTTAATAATCATAAATAAAAATACAATTATCGTAAGTAAAAAGTTCAGCTATATAGGGGACAAAAGCACAAATTATTTAGCACTAGTAAAAAAGAGATCCTAAACACTGATACTAACAAGAAGCAATCTAAGTTACTTACGGTCTGCTTCATATCGGTAACTTATGAAGTTACTTATGATAATTAAACTGAAGTAGTTAAGCCAAAGAATATATGTAGTTGCAGTAAGCAAAGATTTGCCCTTGTCAAGTAGTAGGTGTATTGCTGTGAGTGAACTATTCTATAACAGCTATCACACCTTCATAATTAATACAAGCTATTTAGATTACTTGTGATAAGGAAACAGTATCATTAATGCATGTCCACTAAATACCTGATATATAGAAGGTAATGGTTTGCTATAAATATACAATATACACAGATATTCAAAATGATTGTCAAATCCGCTCCTATAGATAGTAACAGGGTGTAGGTATATGTTGCGTGTTTGTAATGAAGATTTGAACTAAGTCAGTGTTGGAACATAAGAAAGTAAACGGATCTGTCATAAATAAGGAAAACGTAACCTATATTTGAACTCGCATTATATAAACGACTATGGATTGGTGTTTCTGCTTGTAAAAATGAAATGTAATTAATTTAACTTTACTACATTATGATTTTACAATTCAGTACTAACTGGTGTTTGACTAAATTTATTTATTACTTTAAATTATAACATACAATTAGTATAATTATTAAGTGACAAAACTGCATCTCTCAGTTCTTCTATGGTATGCATGCGGTTTCTATAGATCCTATTTTTTAGATAGCCGAACATGAAGTAATCTAATGGGGGTTAGATCAGACGATCTTGGTGGCCATCTTTGTGCTCTAACGACCCTATCAGCAAAAAACTGTTGAAGATATTGGCAGGTTTGTCAAGCAGTATGTGCTGGAGCATTATCGTGCTGAAAATAACCTGCTTCAAGCTCATTTTCTTGTAACTCTGCAATAAACAACTCCAACATCTGTTGGTAACGTTGGGCTGTTACAGTTTCCTCGAAGAAAATTGGCCCTATTATTCGTTGCCTGGACATAGCTAACCAAACTCCAACTTTTACGGAATGCAATTGCGTTTCTCGAAATTCGTGTGGATTTTCTGCAGACCAGATATGATAGTTTTGTGAATTGATATAGCTTGTTAGATAAAACCAGGCTTGATCCGAGAAAAATGATTTGTTTAGCAAGTCATTGTCCCTTAAATTGTTATTAAACCAATGTCAATATTCCAATCGCCTACCGTGATCTAATGGTAATAATTCTTGTACCGTAGAAACTTTATAGGGATGAAAATGTAACTTTCTTTTGACAGCTCATTGCGCTGAAGTGTATGATAAGCCTATAAAACTATAAAATGTAATAAACTATTTCACATAATGTTAATATTGATTTTTTACCTGTTTGTTGAGCTATTACCACAGATAAATTCCCTTATTTTCTTACAGTATTCAGAAATACTATTGTTGCTGATATTAGATGTAAATATAAACGATTTGAAAAAAAAATTATAAGATAAATAATCGAAATATACTACAACACGCACGCCAATGTCGCTAAATGTCAAGAACATTCATTTAATGTATGAAATTTGTATGTAGCTAACTTGGCTCATTAAATTGGTGATAAGTATAGATAAATTTTTCCGGAAAACAGTTTTTTTTTTACGACAATCATTTTGAATCACATGGTACTTACCTTAAATTTGTTGTTCAACTTATAGGTAGTGCAGGAAACGAAGAAGTTTAGTGAATATTTGATATAAATTTAAATAAAAAGCAGTATTATTAGTAATAGTTTTATTTTATATAGGACAAACACAGTGACTGATATGACTGATATGAATGAAAGATATTTTCATTCATATCAGGTATATTCATTAAAGAACACGCCTGCAAGAGTTCTTTTTTCATTCAATTTATTTGTTAAAAATAAAAATCATACCAGTTCCGATTCTCATCAGAATTTTAATCATTTAAAACAATTTGAAAAAAAAGTAATATTTAATCATTAAAAAAAAAAAATTAGCCCTCAAAGCATTACAAAGTCATTTTACGTATTTTATTAATATTTTTGAATATAAATGTTGTTGGGACAAATAATACACCATATAACTGATATACTACGTAAGTATATTAAGTAAATTCTAATAAACTTTAAATATAACAAGAAATACACAATGCCATAATGTTTCCTAATTTCTACAAGAACAGCTTACTAAATGGTACGCGCGTGATGATAGCATTGACTTGGGTATCAAGAAATGTGTCAATATATAGTTCAAGTCCCGGTTTTACCTGTTTAAAGAACTGTTCCCAATTTTCATCTATGTACGCGTTGACATCACCTAAAAAATAAAGTATGAAACATCGTAATTAAATAGCAATAGCCTTATCAGCATATACTGTTTTCCGTAGACTGGAGATTTTCGAAATAAAAATAGCAGCGGTCCACACTCGTAATTTCGGCTTTAGAATCCAGGTACTCTAGATATTCGTGCAAACCTCTATTATACAAGCGCAAACCGCCGTAGAAATTCATTCGAATACCCACTGAAAAAAATTGTATTATAGGAAAGCTGCTTTGTTTGCAAATTATTAAAGAATGTACTTACAGCACGTCATGTTGTATTTGCCATGTCCATAAGTGGAAATGCCGAGTATTTTTCCCTCAGTTATGGTGTAATTTTGCGCTGTCACTTGCCCTCTGTCGATGATCCCTACTAAACCGGCTTTGAGGTTCCGCAAATCGAAACTGTAAAATGCGGTATGGTTAATTTCTTTTTTTTACTAATTTATTACAGTGAACCACGATAAACGATCGCAAGTTAGTAAGTTTGGCGTGCAGATTCTTGTTTATCAATGTGACGTATTAAATGCACTTTGCAGTTCGATTCTGCGCTATCAGCCGTTGGATTATCAAAGCCAGCACAGGTTAGCTGGATGGTTTCAAAATTAGAAACGATATTCCCTTCGAAACAGTGTATTATGGTGCTGCGAAAGTTCGTATAGGGAATGATTAGAAAAGACTATTGAGATTGTTGATGATGGTGAACCAAAAAGTATTTCTAGTGCAGAGACACTGTGTAGTCTCGTGCCAGTGTATTGAGGGATTGTTTGCAGTCTCTAACTATAGGATTCGAGAGTGCCTTGATAGCAGTCTGGCTAATAGCTCAGTCATTATACTTATTATACAATTATGTGCTGTAAGCAGTTGATCATTTGTCACATATACAGTGAAATTCCCCTTCGCGGACACCCCTCTTACATGGACACTTCCCTTAAACGGACAGTTTCTCATGGTCCCGACCGGCTCTCATATAATTTCCATTGTATTAACTCTTTATTGGGCGGACATTCTCTTGAACGGACGCGGACACGAGAAAATGTTCTCTTAACCGGACAAAATAAAAAGAAACGCCTTATCTTAAATTTTTTTATCCAGAGTATTGCTATTGCATTTCTCAATCGCGCCGCGCGCCAATTTCGCTGGGACTTCCCCGAGTAAACCGGAGATTTACCGACTTTAATCTTTCGGTACAAACGCAGCCTATGTCGCGCATTTCTGCCTGGCGTGAATTAGGGACTTCCCCAAGTTGGTCGGGGATTTACCGTTCTTATTCTTTGGGTGCACGCTTTCGATTGAATCTGCATTCAATATTAGTCTGACGTCTATGCGGAAAAGACACAGTGGGCGACACATTCATTGTAGAAATGGCTCCAAATAGAAAAATTCTCACGCTTAAACAAAAAATTGAGATTGTTGAAGTTTACAATAAAGAGAAATTAAGTGTAAGGAACTTATCCAAGCGTTTTAATATTGGAAAAACACAAGCTGCAGATATAATTAAACATAAAGAAATCCTTCTAAATAAATGGATGTCGAACAGCAATTTGAATGAAAAAGAAGCTTTTTGACGGGTGATGGTACTAAAATTGACGAATTGTGTTATGATTGGTTTACAGCAGCTCGCCATAAGGGGATTCCTTTAACAGGTATGCATATGATTTTTTTAGATAAGGTTTTCTTGTATTAATGCGTTGATTTTCTTTTCATATTAAATTCTAAAATATGTATGTAGATAAAAAGAGTGAGATTACCAATAGGTTTGTCGTGACAAAAACGCAAAAAACTTATTTTTTTTTAGGTCCGCTAATACGATGTAAAGCAAGAGAAATAGCCGCTTCTTTGGCACATTCTACATTCAGTGCTTCTTCTGGTTAGCTCAATAAATTTAGAATCCGTCACAATATAAGTTTTAAAGCGATTTCGGAACAAGGAGCTTCGATTAATGCTGAAGATGTTTCATCGTTTTTAAAAAAATGTCCTTTGATTAAGGGATATTCACCGAGAGACATCTATAATGCCGATGAGACAGGCCTGTATTTTAGGGCTCTACCCGACAACATAAAAGAAGGAAAAATGTATTGGGAGTAAGTATCCCAAAGAAAGGTTTACAATTTTGCATTGTGCAAATATGTCGGATGAAAAAGAAAAACTCCTAATCATTGGTAAGGCAGCTAAACCCAGAGCTATTAAAAACATTAACATAAATAACCTGCCTGTAACTTGGAAATACAATAAGAAAGTTTGGATGACAGGACAAATTATGACAGAGTGGTTGCAAGACCTAGATTGGAAAATGTCTAAAGAAAAAACAAACATTTTGTTATTTTTAGACAATGCGGGATCTCACCCGAAAGACGTTCGCTTAAATAATATAAAAAAATATTATTTTACCCCCTAATTGTACATCAGCTTGTCAACCACTTGACCAGGGGATTATAAAGAATTTTAAAACTTATTACCGAAGTCTAATACTCAAACATCTGCTAGTAAACAATGAAACTGCTGGTACAGCTTTTGAGTTAATAAAGAAAATTCCACCACTGGATGCAGTTTATTTGGCAAAAACCGCTTGGGACCAAGTAACCAAAGAGACCGTTCAAAATTGCTTTCGCAAAGCAGGATTTAATCATGCAAATATGCAAAGTGAAGACCAGTTCACTGAGGCTGATATATCTGGCCTAGAAGATGATTTGCCTCTTAGTGTACTTTCAAATATCCTCAAAAATAAGAATTTATTGAAATTGACGGATAATGAAAACCTTAATGATTTTTTGAACGTATATGAAGATTTGTATGTTGAAGATCCAGATTCAGAACAAGAAATTATAAATCCAATTGAAATACAAGAACTTTCGGAAGATTCTGATGTCGATGAGGTTCCAGTGCCCAACAGAAGCTATCCCAAATTATGATAAAGCTATTACCCTAACCAATCAAGCAGCTCAAAAGTTTTGTCGAAAATCACGGAGATACAGAGTCTTTGGAGCTTCTTTCTAAATTAGAAATACGATTTCAAGACGCCATTTTAAAGAAAAAGAGAAGACAAACAACAATATATGAATTTTTGCGTCCTTAAAGTGATTATTCATTTCACTGTTTTGTATTACATACTACATCTATGTATCTATGTACATATTATATTATACTTCGTATATATCTAAAGGAAATAAACTTTTTTTTCTTAAGTTTAAAGTTTCTTATTTATTTTAAAAACATTTATATACATATACGATTTAAATGTCCCAGTTTCTTTAATATATTCATTTTTCGTTAAAACACGATTTTTGTTGTATCTACTACATATTTCTTTTCTGCGGACACCCCTCCTGAACGGACATCTTCAGTTGGTCCCGTTGGTGTCCGTTCAAGGGAGATTTCACTGTACATAAAATGGATTTTTTTTTGGTTGCCAATACTAAATCTTCATTTACGGTTAGTAAAAAAAAATTCTCAATTTACTTACGTATAGTCAATAACTCTCATCGTCTTCCAGTCATCGGTATATAGATCCTCCAAGACATATGCCAAACCGTCACCGTGTAGCGTTGTTTCTTTAAATGTAATAGGCGAAAATGATGGTATATTATATCGTACGTCACCTGTTAATAGAAGATTATTTTTTGCATAACACACACCAAACAGGCTTTTAGAATTTTCTTGAAAAAATCGAGCAACTAAGAAGACAAAAGCTCACCTTTGACAAGGGTGGGTATCACCTGATTTGCTGCATCTATTAAGCATTGAACCAAATTCACGTCTGTCAATGAACATTTCGGCATGAATGGGGCTGAAATAACAACAACAGTATTGGTGAGAACATCTATCACAAGCTCTTTGTTATTATTCCATTAGAATTCTGAATGGAGGAGTTTAAATTAAATATAATTTGTGCCTTACGCAAATCAGGTAATCCATCGTCTCCCAGAACATTAGAAGTAATATTTTTTACTGGATTTAGTAAGCCTAAACCACCTAATCCGGCACTGAGGCCACAAGAGATTGCCAAAACTATTAGCAAAGTTGCTTTGGGCATCGTGTCGCTAATTGTGTGATTTTAATTGAATAGAAGCAAATAACTGTGATCATAGTACATCAGAAACGGCTTTTATATAAGATCGACCAGGATTAACCTCTCTAACCTCTACTAAAAATTGTGCAAAGAGAAAAATAATGATCGAAAGTTCAATTTCGAAAAAGTACCGATTAGAATACGGGGTTTAAGGTATCCATATATTGTTTTATCATCTAAACCTGTTTATTTATTTTCTAGTATCTACACAGTTATCACTATTTATGAAAACAAGATTTGAACTTGTGACATATACATATAAATAAATATGGAGTAACAATGGTGACAACGTAACTTTGTAATCTGTAATATTTTAATCATATAACCTTTCCAATAATTGTAAAATAGAAACCGGATGTAAGGATAATCTATTCGTTATAATAAAAACTAATAAAACAAGGGATTATTGTTTGTAACATAACTTGAAATTTCTGATGTCGGATGGTGTAATGGAATGTTAGAGCAGAGAATAATAATTTATTAAATAAATATTTTTAAAGATTTTATTATTAATGTATTTTATAACTAACAGCTTCTTGCGGGTTTCGCTGTGTATCAAAACTTTCGCTCGACGTTTCGCTGTTCATACTGACAGCTTCTTCAGGATAACTGAACTGATTCTCCATGGTCCGACATTCTTCTTATATACGCCCCTGGTGCATCCAACCGTGTAGTTTCCGCTCCATTGACCGTGACAGTTCGTAGTAGGCTCTTCCACGTGTTGCTAAGGTGGTACCCTTCTTCTCTGTTAACGGTTTTATTCTTTTCTATTTCTATGGCTTCCCTGATGAGTCTTTTCCCGTAGTTCTTGGTGGGTAGTTATTACTTTTACATTCTTGAATCCATTTTGTGTCGGTGTCGTGCATGTGTTCTGCCACCGCTGATTGCTCGGTCCTTCTTAATCTTGCGTCCCTCTCGTGTTCTTTTATTCTTATGTCGATGGCTCTTCCTGTTTGTCCGACGTAATACTGTCCGCATTGGCATGTTATCTTGTAGATACCTTCTGTGCGCCCTTGGGTATCTTATCCTTTTGCGGTCGGTAGATACTGCTGGATCGACGTTGCAGTCCCGAAGCGTACTTGTACGTTACGTTTCTTCAAAATTCAGCCTACTTTTTCGGTGACTGCTGCTATGTAAGGTAAACACGCCATCCCTCTTTGTGGTTCTGTAGTTTTCTCCAGTGTCGTCTTCTTCTTAGTGGCTCCCTTATGTCGATGTCAGTGTAACCATTCTTCTTTAGTGCTTCCTCCAAATGTATCTTTTCACTGGTAAGATGTTGTTCGTCACTGATGGTTTCGGCTCTGGATAATACACACATTGCTATCCAGAGCCGAAACCATAGTTACACCGGCCGTGAAAGCCTACGCAGTGTTATTAATGTATTTTGTGGTTTTTTTGTACATTTTTTAAATAATATAAATGCTCTGCTTTTTTTTTTAGAGCACAATCTTCAAATTTTAATGTAATATGAATTACAATAATCTATTTACTTTTACATATTTTAGCGTCGAAAAAGATCCAGCTACTTCTACTAAAAAAAATTACCATTGTTGGCTCTCCAATGTTAAAAGAAAATAGCGTCATAATTTATAAAAACAAAATCATGACCTTTGCCAGTATTTAAAATTAATAATCTGTTTATTAAAAAAATATGTTGTCTATACAGAGTCAAAAAAAAATGATTCGATTGTTAAAAAAAAAATTATAGATATTCTTCTCCTGTTCTACTCTTTACTAATCTAATTATTGGAAAAATAATAAATATAAAAATGTTAAAAAAAATTTCGATATTTTAAGAAAAATATTTAAAAAAAAAAATATGCTCTCTTCAGTTATTTCAAAAAAAAAAACTGAATTCGATCGTAATAAAAAAAATATTGTCAATTAACAAAAAATAAAATAAAATAAAAAAAATTGAGAAAACTCTAACGCTTAAAAGAAATAATTTATCATAAAAAAAATATATTTTACCCCTTCTCCGGTGTTTTTAAAAAAGATCTAATTGCTTAAAAAACACGCTCTTCCCCTACTCCCTCTAGCCCCCCCCCCCCCCCCCTATTTTTAAAAAAATTAAGAAAATTGAATCAATTAAATCATCTCCCAGGTGTTGCAACAAATATAAATTCTATCATTAAAAAAAAATCATAGCCTCGTTCGATGCTAATTAAAAATTACAGAAAAAAACAAATGAGGGTATGATTTTTTTAATGATAGAATTTATATTTTTTGTAACACCTGGTGTTTCACAAGAAAAAATCATTCAAAGACACGCGTCCTGAAAAGTTCTATTTTCATTCAATTTATTTGCTAAAGACAAAAATCATACCACTTTAGCTTCTCATCAGCATTTTAAGCATTTAAAACAATTAAAAAGAAAAAGAATTCAATCGTTTAAAAAAAAAAATTGGCCCTCAAAGTATTACAAATTGATTTTAGCTATTGTAGTAATATTTTTGAATGAATATAGATGTTGTTGGGGCAAATAATACACAGTATAACTAATATATTACGTAAGTATATTAAATGAATTCTAATAAGCTTTAAACTTCACAAGAAATACACAATACACTGTTTCCTAATTTCTACGACAAGAACAGCTTACTAAATGGTACGCGCGTGATGATAGCATTGACTTGGGTATCAACAAACATGTCAATATATTGTTCAGTTGCCGGTTTTATCTGTTTAAAGAATTTTTCCCAATTTGCGTCCATGTACGCGTTGACATCACCTTGAAAATAAAATATGAAACATCATAATTAAATAGCAATAGCATTATCAGCATTATTACTGTTTTCCGTAGACTGGAGATTTTCGAAATAAAAATAGCAGCGGTCCACACTCGTAATTTCGGCCTTAGAATCCAGATACTCTAGATATTTGTGCAAACCTCTATTATAGAAGCGCAAACCGCCGTAAAAATTCATTCGAATACCCACTGAAAAAAATTGTATTATAGGAAAGCTGCTTTGTTTGCAAATCATTAAACAATGTACTTACAACATGTCACGTTGTATTTGCCGTGTCCATAAACGGAAATGCCGAGTATTTTACCATCAGTTATGGTGTAATTTTTCGCTGTCACTTCGCCTCTATCGATGATCCCTACTAAACCGGCTTTGAGGTTTGGCAAATCGAAACTGTAAAATATGGTATGGTTAATTTCTTTTTTTTACTAGTTTATTACAGTGAACCACGATAAACGATCGCAAGTTAGTAAGTTTGGCGTGTGGATTCTTGTTTATCAATGTGACGTATTAAATGCACTTTGCAGTTCGATTCTGCGCTATCAGCAGTTGGATTATCAAAGCCAGCACAGGTTAGCTGGATGGTTTCAAAACTAGAAACGATATTCCCTTCGAAACAGTGTATTATGGTGCTGCGAAAGTTCGTTTAGGGGGTGATTAGAAAAGACTATTGGGATTGTTGATGACGGTGAACCGTAACCTAATACAGTGACACTGTGTATTCTCGTGCCAGTGTATTGAGGGATTGTTTGCAGTCTCTAACTATAGGATTCGAGAGTGCCTTGACAGCAGCCTGGCTAACAGCTCAGTCATTATACTTATTATACAATTATATACTGTAAGCAGTTGATCATTTGTCACATATACATACCATGCGATTCAAAATGGTTGTCGTAAGAAAAAAACTGCTTTCCGGAAAAATTTATCTATACTTATTACCAATTTAATGAGCGAAGTTAGCTACATACAAATTTCATACATTAAATGAATTTTCTTGACATTTAGCGACATTGGCGTGCGTGTTGTAGTATCTTTTGATTATTTATCTTATAATTTTTTTTCAAATCGTGTATATTTACATCTAATATCACCAACAATAGTATTTCTGAATACTGTAAGAAAATAAGGGAATTTATCTGTGGTAATAGCTCAACAAACAGGTAAAAAATCAATATTAACATTAAGTGAAATAGTTTATTACATTTTATAATTTTATAGGCTTATCATACACTTCAGCGCAATGAGCTGTCAAAAGAAAGTTACATTTTTATCCCTATAAAGTTTCTACGGTACAGAAATTATTACCATTAGATCACGATAGGCGATTGGAATATTGTCATTGGTTTAATAACAATTTAAGGGACGATGACTTGCTAAACAAATCATTTTTCTCGGATGAAGCCTGGTTTTATCTAACAGATTATATCAATTTACAAAACTATTGTATCTGGTCTGCAGAAAATCCACACGAATTTCGAGAAACGCAATTGCATCCGTAAAAGTTGGAGTTTGGTTAGCTCTGTCCAGGCAACGAATAATAGGGCCAATTTTCTTCGAGGAAACTGTAACAGCCCAACGTTACCAACAGATGTTGGAATTGTTTATTGCAGAGTTACAAGAAAATGAGCTTGAAGCAGGTTATTTTCAGCACGATAATGGTCCAGCACATACTGCTCGACAAACCTGCCAATATCTTCAACAGTTTTTTGCTGACAGGTTCGTTAGAGCACAAAGATGGCCACCAAGATCGCCTGATCTAACCCCATTAGATTACTTCATGTTCGGCTATCTAAAAATAGGCATCTATAGAAACCGCAATGCATACCATAGAAGAAGAGAGAGATGCAGTTTTGTCACTTAATAATTATACTAATTGTATGTTATAATTTAAAGTAATAAATAAATTTAGTTAAACACCAGTTAGTACTGAATTGTAAAATCATAATTTAGTAAAGTTAAATTAATTACATTTCATTTTTACAAGCTGAAACACCAATCCATAGTCGTTTATATAATGCAAGTTCAAATATAGGTTACGTTTTCCTTATTTATGACAGATCGTTTACTTTCTTATGTTCCAACACTGACTTCATTACAAACACGCGGCATATACCTACATCCTGTTACTATGTATAGGAGCGGAATTGACAATCATTTTGAATCTCTGTGTACAATGGTTTTTTTTTTTAGTTGCCAATACTAAATCTTCACTTACGGTTAGTAAAAAAAATCTCAATTTACTTACGTATAGTTAATAACTCTCATTGTCTTCCAATCATCGGTATATAGATCCTCCAAGACATATGTCAATCCGTCACCGTGTAGCGTTGCCTCTTTAAATGTAATAGGCGAAAATGATGGCATATTATACCGTACGTCACCTGTTAACAGAAGTTTTTCTTTGCATAACACACACCAAACACACTTTTTGAATTTTCATAAAAAAATCGAGCAACTAAGAAGACAAAAGCTCACCTTTGACAAGGGTGGGTATCACCTGATTTGCTGCATCTACTAAGCATTGAACCAAATTCACGTCTGTCAATGAACATTTCGGCATGAATGGGGCTGAAATAACAACAACAGTATTGTTAAGAACATTAAGCACAAGCTCTTTGTTATTATTCTATTAGAATTCTGAATGGAGGAGTTTAAATTAAATGTAAATTGTGCCTTACGCAAATCAGGTAATCCATCGTCTCCCAGAACATTCGAAGTAATATTTTTTACTGGTGTTAGTAAGCCTAAACCACCTAATCCGGCACTGAGGCCACAAGAGATTGCCAGAACTATTAGCAAAGTTGCTTTGGGCATCGTGTCGCTAATTGTGTGATTTTAATTGCTCATAGTACATCAGAAACGCTTTTATATAAGATCGACCAGGATTAACCTCTCTAACCTCTACTAAAATTATGCAAAGAGAAAAATAATGATCGAAAGTTCAGTTCGAAAGTACCGATTAGAATACGGGGTTTAAGATGTCCATATATTGTTTTTATCATCCAAACTCTTTATTTATTTTCTGGTATCTACACGGTTATCATTATTTATGAAAACAGATTTGAACTTGTGACATATACATATAAATAAATATGTAATAACAATGATGATAACGTAACTTTGTAATCTGTAATACTTTAATTATATAACCTTTCCAATAATTGTAATAGAAACCGGATGAAAGATAAGTTCTGTAATTCACGCACTTTACTACATTATGAAACAATGGTCGTTTTCTGGGATTTTCTACGCTCGACATTGTATTACATTTAAAATACGTAGAACGTTAACGACGGAGAATTGTATTCGCAACAAGGATCGACGAACACTGATACGATACTAGGTACCGTGGTCGAAGTACAAAAAATAAGACTTTTTCGCGCATCACCATCGCGCGTCATCAGACAGCCATTTTATATTTTCTGCGTTTACAGTGATTGATTAAATGTGTAATATTACAAACGTTTATTTGTCATTATTTTGTTTTATTGTTTTGTTAACGATTTTTATTTTAAATATAAGTTTTATTTTGTATGCACGTTTTGAGGTGAGAGGTTAAGTGATCGTTATACATATTTGTACAAATTTTGTTTATAGGTCGCTAAATTGTATAAAACGCCTGCTTATGCGGTGAGAAGATGCAAAAATCACCATTTTTATAGTTTTTGATTATCTCTGCTTAAATAACTGTTCTTTCTTTAATTGCAAAAGATTTACACTTTCCTCACAACACAAAACCGAAACATTGCAAACTGTCTTGACTAACTATGATAAAAATAACAAAAATACTCCAAACTGTGGTACTGGTAATACTGTAAACTTCTCCTAAACCCCTCACCACAAACTGCACTAAACTGGACGTACGTTTCGATAGCAAAGGTGCTGATGATGATAGCTTTGCTATCGAAACGTACGTCCAGTTTAGTGCAGTTTGTGGTGAGGGGTTTAGGAGAAGCTTACAGTATGATAAAAAGTTTTCTTTTTTTTAGAATAGTGAAAGTAATTCACACATTTAAATTTGAAAGTAAACTCTCATTTTAAATGTTAAAGTATTTAATGAATGTTAACCATCTAAATGTTTAAAGGTTTTCTTAAAAAACTTCATTCTACTTTACGGATACTCCTAGTATATTCATTTGTTCTACTGTATACCGTGTAAGCAGATATATTTGACCATTCTAATAATTATTATGTTTATTTATCAGGTTATATATTTATAGTTTACTAATTTTGATATTCTACATATACGTCCCTTTTCCGCATTGCTAGAACGAGCTGTGAAATTCTATAACGGTGTCATTTGTGGTGAACATAGATGTACAATTTAAGCCACATTCAAGCTTAAAACAACTGCAATTATATGTATATTTTTTTTTAACAACCTTATCTTATCTTTTTTTTTTGTGTATTTGTCTATACACAAATATTTTGTTGTCAATTACCAATTTACATTCAAGGTCTAGATTAATATAAACAAAATAATTAATGTCGGCCAGATAATCTGTCGATTACGTTATCAATTAATCGTTAGCATCTACTTTCAATTCATTCGAGTTTGTTAATTGTACATAAACATTCAACACAACCTCAAAATGTATGTTATTTTATTTGTCTTAATTCTTCTATCGGTAATATACCTATATCTGAAACGTGAATTAAATTATTGGAAAGCCAGAGAAGTACCGCATGCCGAAGGAACGTTCTTTGTCGGTAACTTGGGGGATACTGTTTTGATGAGGAGAGCCACAACCGAAATCTATTGCGACTTATACAAGTAAGTTCAAACTCTATTATTATTATTATTATTATGTTTTTTTTATTACTATATTAAATATTTAATTCATGAAGTATTTATTAAAATTACTTTATTTAAAGGCTGCAATTTTTTATCAGATGACTTGGCAAAATATAAATCCATAGATTTTCGAATTAATTATCCTACTCAATAAGTGAAAAGTTTATTTTAATCGTGGTATTTTTCCTGTAGATGTAATCTCAAACGGTTTTTTTTTATCCTTATAAAAAAACAATCTATTCATTTCGAAGTATACGAAGTGACTTGCATAAGACTTCACTACTTACCTTAAATTTTATTGGCTAGAAACTGTTTATACAGGGTGTAACAGCGGTAACGCCGTGGTCTCTGGTAGTGAAATGGTAACAATTTTTGAGATATTGTATATTAGGATATATGTAGGTGGATCAGATCTACAATTTAAAAATAATATGCAATATACAGCCTATACATGAAAGTTACGTTTTTCTTAATGGAACGCCCTGTATTTTATGGCATTTTTGAAATGTACACTAAAAACTAGAACAATTTTATTTAAGGTTCCCTATACCTAATTTTTATAGTTTATGAGATATTTCAATTTGTTTAAAAATGCAATGTTGCAAAAAAAGTCTAGTATCTCGGAAACGAATTAATTTAGAGAAGTGAAATGAAACCGTAAATGGCAGATCCTTTGGCTGATTGAATGCAACATTCAACGTTGTCCAGTAGTCTACAGGATGTTCAAGTACCTAAGTCAAACTTTGTGAATTTTACTCGTGTGTAACTTTGTTATTTTAAATAGAACACCCAGTATATTTTTAAGTTGATAGATAGGAATTTTCATTTTCTTTAAACCAGTATTAGGAGTCCCTATACCCATCTCGACTAGTTTTTTAAGTTATTTGGGTTTTTTTAGGTGGTTTAAGTAAATTGTCATTATCTTACCTTAATTTAATCTAGGTAGCTGGTGATTTTTTGAATGTGTCAATTTGATGTGTATCCAGTTAGCACCATGAAAGCATACTCGTTGCAAGAAAGAACTGATATGATTTTAGTTATTGGTGGGTGTCAGGAAAATTGCTTCCTTGCGTCTCGGGTGTATGCGCAGAAGTACCCTAATCGAAAACATCCAGATAAAAGGGTATTTGAAAAACTGTTGGACAGATTTCGTACCACAGGCAACGTTGCTTACATAAAGCGACATAAAACAACAATTGTAAGCGAAGAAAATGAATTTGTGGTATTAGGAGCAGTCATTGAAGAACCGCATAGCAGCACAAGAAAGATTGCTAAGAAATTGATTTAAGTCACATGAGTGTATCTAGGATCCTGAAAAAACACATCTACCATCCCTACCACTTTCAACACCACCAACAATTATACCCTATGGATTATGAGCGAAGAGTTGATTTTTGCGTGTGGGCGCTCGATAGATACGCAGAAGATAATGATTTTTTTAATTATGTTCTATTCACTGACGAATCCACATTTCATAATAACGGACTAGTAAACTGTCACAATTTCCATTATTATGATACCGAAAATCGTCATCTTTTTCATACCTTGGATCGGCAGCATAGGTGGAGTTTGAACGTGTTTGGATGCATTATAGGTGATCATGTAATTGGTCCACATTTCTTCAATAGACACCTAAATGGAACGAATGTCTAAGCCTCCTTGAGAGGGACTTTTGTGCCCTTTTGGAAAACATTCCCTTAAATATTAGAAACCGGATGTGGTTTCAACTAGACGGGGCTCCTGCCCATTTCAAACGGTCCGTCAGAAACTACCTGATAGAAAATTTCCTAATAGGTGGATCAGACGAGATAACACAAATATGCTGAGGAATGTTAGAAAAGCATTTGAAGAAAGAGCTATGTTGTGCATTGGAGAAAATGGCAATTATGTTGAATGCTAGTGCTTTTCGTTTATTTTATTGCGTTTTTTTTCCTTTATTTTATAGATACATACAAAAATCCCTTGTTATTACCTTTTTATACAAAAATATTTACTGTTGTTTTGTTTAGTTTGTATATACTTCTTAGCGTTTATGATATTCAGGTAAATTATGAAAAATAAAGTTTCTTCGAATAATAAAATTAATTAAATAAATCAATGTAAACATACACCGGATGTTCCATTTAAAATAACAAAGTTAGGGACGAATAAAATTCACAAAGTTTGTTCGCCAGCAACTAAATCATATCAGCTCTTTCTTGCAACGAGTATGCTTTCATGGTACTGACGGGATGCACGGCAAATTGACACATTCAAAAAATCACCAGCTACCTAGATTAAATTAAGGCAATGATAATTTACTTAGACCACCCAAAATAATCCAAATAATTTAAAAACTAGTGGAGATAGGTATAGGGACTCCTAATACTGGTTTAAAGAAAATAAAAATTTCTATCTATCAACGTAAAAATATACTGGTGTTCCATTTAAAATAACAAAGTTACGCACGAGTAAAATTCACAAAGTTTGACTTAGGTACTTGAACATCCTGTAGACTACTGGACAACGTTGAATGTCGCATTCAATCAGCCAAAGGATTTGCTATTTACAGTTTTCATTTCACTTCTCTAAATTAATTCGTTTCCGAGATACTAAACTTTTTTTGCAACATTGCATTTTTAAACAAATTAAAATATCTCATAAACTATAAAAATTAGGTATAGGGAACCTTAAATAAAATTGTTCTAGTTTTTAGTGTACATTTCAAAAAATGCCATAAAAACAGGGGCTTCCATTTAAGAAAAACATAATTTTTGATGCGCTGCTAAATTTTGGAGAATCCTATTATATTGGCACATTATTATTTAAAATCCGACCTACATATATCCCAATATAAAACATTTCAAAAATTCTTGCCATTTGACTACCAGAGACCACGGCGTTACCGCTGTTACACTCTGTATAGTGTCTTCAAGATAAGAGCCCCAAATGAGGGAGAAATATGGACACTTTCCTCCCTGCTGGGGAAAATAAAAAAAACTATTACAATATAACGAAATTAAACAAAAAATAATGTTATTCCTTAAAGACGGTACTCTGCTGACTTTTTTCCACAGATCTAAACGTGTTGGCATTGACTTTTGATTTTATCAATAATTTTCATAATTGGTTTAGATTAAACACTACACGAAAATCCTGCATAAGAATATTACTGACTGAAAAATCGAATCATACTTCTTTTGTTCATTTTAGGAAGTTCAGAGGTTACAAATATTGCGGCTTCTTCAATTTCCGAAAGCCCTCACTTCTCCTAATAGACCTAGATCTCATAAAGGACGTAATGATAAAAAATTTCAACAATTTCCACGACATTCCTTTGATCGTCGACAAAAACAACGATCCGATACTGTCGAAAAATCCCTTCTTCGCGAGAGGAGAAGAATGGAAACTGATAAGGGCCCAACTGACACCTCAGTTCACAATCGGCAAAGTTGGAGAAGCGAAACGAACACAGAAGTACCGACAGAAATGACTTATCTTCGCGTAATTTTCAGGTGAAAGCCATGTTTCCGTTAATGGAACAAGTTGGGAAAAATCTCGTAACGTATCTAAATACCGCACCAGCTGCCGTAGGTCCTCATGGTCTCAACGCTAAGGATCTCGCGAATAAATTTACCGCAGACTGTGTGGCCAGTTGCGCGTTTGGACTGGACGGACAATCTTTTTCCGATCCCGATGCTGAATTTTTGAATATGGGGAAGAATCTATTTAAAACGTCTTACGTAGATTTAATGCTCTTTCTTCTGGGGGATATTTTACCGGAATTTCGGAAAATTCGACCTCCAACGTAAGTACTGCTGTGTACTGATTGTAATGAAAATGCAAAATGAATTTTAAAATGAAAAAGGAAATTAAATTAACTAGCTCAACGGATAAAATTCTTAAAGGGCGCAAAAGAACTATTAACCTTGTATGTATGTAATAGAAGGGTGGTGTAACACTGCGGCCTAAAGATCTATTGTGTCCCCTATTCTTGCTGCTTTACAGCTGGCCTTCCAATCCTATTCCTTTCAGAAAGTGAAGGATGTTAGAGGGCCCCAGTCTAGGTAAGTCTCCCTCTTCGATTTCACATGCTCCCAGGTGCAATGGCCTCGAGTTGCACAGTGTACTACGCAGTTTGAGAGGAGATGGATGGATGTTTCATCCTGTTCCCCACAAAATCTACATTCAGGTTCCTTCGCTAATCCAAGCTTACTTAGGTGTCCTTTCAGTTTGCAGTTGCCTGAAAGTATTCCTGTTAATATGCGAACATTGTTCTTACTCAGGTTGATGCATTCTGTAAACCTCTTCTGGTTATAAGTTCCCAGAAGAATTATTTCGCCTCATTCCCTGGAGATTCTCCCAGTAACTGGATTTCTCTCTGCTCCATTTCTGTTTTTTAATTTCTTCAGTATTGTACTGCCACTTAACCCGCAAAAGGTTTCAGGCCCATGAAAGTATTCCAGCCCCTTTTTTTTGCAAGGTTATCCGTTATTGCGTTTCCTTTCCACTCCTATGTGACCCGGGAACCCACAGGAGGGTTACTTTTATTTCTTTTGCCTAGCCTCATTTAATTTCCCTAGGCATTCACAGACCATCTTGGAAACTGATTTCATATGAACTCAGCGCCTTGATGGCTGCTTGACTATCAGACATGATGATAATCTCCTGCTTCCGATAATTTCTATCCTATATTGAACTGTACACAGCTTTCAATAGCGTGTATCTTCCGCCTGAAATAATTTTCCCAAGCTTTCGAAATATATGTATCCTAGGCCATATATTCATATTCCAATTCCCTCGCCGTTTTGGAGCCATCAGTATACCATTTTGATCGCATTTATTATCAAGTTCAAGATGGTGTTATGATCCCACTCGCTCCTGTTACTCAGCTTTATGGATGAATTCCTTCACAAAGCTAAATTTCTTTAACATATCATCCCGGGACATATCCCAGTTTGATCACCGTCAGGGATTGAGGCCTATGCCTAATCATTCCTTCCTTGACCAATCTGAGTGTGGTTCTTTTTGCCGCATCCTCTACTACAATATGGAGGGGGGTAAGATCCAATACTACTTCGATAACTGCTGTTGGCAAGTTCTTCAATAGCCCCCGTTATGCATACACATGCTAATCTTTGCTCTTTCGAATAGGTGGCCAGATTAGTTCTTTTTGCTCCATGCTACTGATGCATAAGTGTGATGATCGGTCTCACTATCGCGTGTATACATCCAAACAGCATATTTTGGGTTGCATCCCCAATTTTTCCCTGCAAAGTTTCTGCACACCATCAGAGCTCTTTTGGCCTTGTTGGTTACTTCAAGTTCATGTTTGTTCCATAGAAGTTTATTGTCTAGGCTAACGCCTAGGTATTTAACCTCGTTTCTCCAATCTATATTTTGCCCATCCAGTTTTATGGTTTTAAGATTGGATTTTCTTTTCCTGGTAATGCTAGTAGGGTTGTCTTAGTGGGGTTGACATTGAGTCCCACCGATTGACACCATCTTCTCGTGAAGTTCAACCCCTTTGAACTATGTCACAGAGGGTATTCTCAAATTTGCCTCTTGCGTATAAGACAATATCATCAGCATACCCTTGACAAGATATGCCTAGATCCATCAGTCCGCATAAGAGTTCGTCTACTATTAGGCTCCACATAAGTGGGGATGTAACTCCCCCTGTGGGCATCCTCTGGTCGTACTAACCGAGATGGTCTTATGTCCCACCTCCGCCTCCACCGACCTGGTAGACAGTAGCTGCGACACATCTAAGAAGTCACACCGTCTACCCCCCTATTAATTAATGCTGTTTTGACAGACTCGTGTGGAGTGTTGTCAAAAGCGCCCTCTATGTCTAGAAAGGCGCACACTACGGTTTCTTTATTCGTCAGGGCATCTTGGATTTTGTCTGTCAGCTCCACTAATGCAGTCTCAGTGGATTTGCCTGTTTGATAGGCGTGCTGACAGGGGTGCAATGGCACCCGCTCCAAGATGTCTGTTCTGATATAGTTATCTACAGCCTTTTCCACCGTTTTTCAAAAAGAATGATGTAAGGCTGATAGGTCTGTGGGATTTAGGGTGCGTAATGTCCTTTTTCCCTGCTTTTGGTATGAAGGTGACTTTAGCCCTTCGCCAAGCTTCTGGAATGTACCCCAACTCCAGACTACTTCGGCTTATCCGAATCATGTGAGGAAGGAGTTCTTCCTGCCCTTTCTGAAGTAAGACTGGAAAAATCCCGTCTACTCCCGGTGTTTTGAAGGGCTGAAAGGTATTCATGGCCCATTTTAATCGTTCGCTGCTACATATGTGTCTGGCCATTGTAGTAGCTTCTTTATTTGGTCTTCTATATATCTCGGAAGAATTTTCCGAGGTTCCCACTTTGCTTTCGGGAAAGTGAGTCTCTAGAAGGAGGAGAGCTCTTTCTTCTTCACTAACCTCAGAATTAATCTCGCGAATTAAAACTTGAATCTAACCACGAAAAGTAAATTGTGAGTGAATGAAATCTGACTTTTCTTAAATACCCCAAAATTGAAAAGGTTTAATTTAAAATAAAGAAAGAATTTTTACCCGACGAAGATAATTAAAAATCAAAAATTTTATTTAAAAAGGCGTTAATTACAAATTTGTGCAGAAAAAAAAAACCGTGAACTGAAGGTTCTGGCCCAAAATTAAAAACTGCACGTGATTCTAAATTACAATAGACAATGCTATTTCCTATACAAAGCAAAAGATTAGTTTGTTCAGGAAGATAATCCTCAATATACCAATTCAATCCACGTGGTTTCAAAAAAAACAAACTAAATTAACGTGGACAAATTCTTATAAAATAACAAGAATGAAAAAACTAAATGCTAAAGCAATGCTTTCACTCACCCAACCGAGGCGATAGATAAAATAAAAATGAATCAGCAAAATAGAAAAAGGCAAAATTAACTCTTTAAAACTATAATGAGAAAATTAAACTGAAAAATTTCTTCCCGAACAAAAATAATAAATGATATTATATCTATAATGTGCACACATCAAATATTAAACAATTATTATAATGCGAATTCCTTATGGAACAACATGTTCACAGAAATCAAATCTCAAAATCCCAAGAATTACAAAATGGCTACAAAGCTTTAAAAATACATCTACTCACGTTAAAGTCAACCAAGAACTGCTTGAGAAAACTCTACAACGCAGTCGTACAATTCACCAACAAAATCTAGTAGAAAACACATTGACTCAAACTAGCAAAACGCTAGATAAATAAATGACTGGAATTAATTAAAAAAAACTTAACACTTAATTAAATAAATTGTACGATTAAATGTGACGGATAAATTTAGTAATTGATCATTACACAGTGTTTCAAAGTGAATTACTCAAAGGAAGCTACTGAGTAGCTTATACTTGCATATTATAATAAGTAAGTTATATTTCTAATGTCATTTTGACATTTGTCATTTTGTGAGTGGCTATATAATATCGGACATCCTGTAAATTATGCTGGGCGTTGAAAAAGCAATTGCTATAGATATAGGATAGAATTTTTTTTCTTAAATCTTTTTCAAATGTTACATATTAATTTTTTTCCGAAGATTTCTAAGAAAAGACATATCAGATAGATTTAGATATTAATCTTAACCAATTTGAGACATAGAGAAGCTGAGGGTATCAACCGAGAGACTACTTAGACGTGATCCTAGAACTGAAGAAAACGACCACAATTTTGTATAATCAGTCACAGATAAAACCATGCATCATTAACACCTGATTACCAACACGATCTTTCAGAGTTCACCACCGATTATATGATAGCTCACGCCAATGAGTTTCTTCCTTGAACGGTTTCGAAACCAGTTCTGTGCTCATGCAGTATGTTTACTACGAATTGGGCGCTAATTTGGATGTGCAAACCAAGCTTCGTCAGAAATAGAAAGAGTTCTGCTTGAGAACCATGGCAAACTCACTTTCGACGCCTTACAAGACTGAAATATTTGGATATGGTGATGCAGGTAACAAATCCCAATCGATATCGCGATATCATTTGAATTTTTGATACTGCGCAGAACCTTCAGAAAAATACCCACCACTCACGGCGACTATGAGAGAATGTACTGAACCGAAACATTAGAGCCGGCTCGAACAGTGGAAAAGCCGTCGATGTGAAAAAAGGTACGCTGTATTCATTCCAATTATGGCAATCCACTATGACCCTGAATATTTTCCCGATCCGGAGAAATTCATACCGGAACGCTTTTCCGAGAAGCTGCAAGAGAAAATTTTCGTATTTGCCCTTCGGAGAAGACCTAGAAATGTGCTTAGGTAAGGAGAATTTATGATTGGGTCTTTGTTTCGTTTGTTAACATTTACCATGCCTTCAAATATCAAAAAAATATTCAATCATCCTACTCTCACTTCCCGCGAAGACTATATCAATATTTACAACCACTGTTTCGTATGAATTAGTTAATAAAACAACAGTAACGTGCGGTCATTGTGCGGTTTTTGTCTAATTGTGCGTATGCAACACCAAAATTGCATTTAAGGTATGAGTCATTCAACTAACTCCCGCGCAACGGAGTTGGGACATAAGACCATCTCGGTTAGTACGACCAGAGGATGCCCACAGGGGGAAGTTACATCCCCACTTATGTGGAGCCAATAGTAGATGAACTCTTATGGGGACTGACGAATCTAGGCATATCTTGTCAGGGTATGCTGATGATATTGTCATATACGCAGAGGCAAATTTCGAGAATACCCTCTGTGACATATTCAAAGAGTTTGAACTTCACGAGAAGATGGTGTCAATCGATGGGACTCAATGTCAACCCCACTAAGACAACCCTAGTAGCATTTACCAGGAAAAGAAAATCCAATCTTAGAACCACAAAACTGGATGGGCAAAATATAGACTGGAGAGCGGAAGTTAAATATCTAGGCCTTACCCTAGACAATAAACCTCTATGGAACAAACATGAACTTGAAGTAACCAACAAGGCCAAAAGAGCTCTGATGGTGTGCAGAAACATTGCAAGGAAAATTGGGATGCAACCAAAAATACTGCTTTGGATGTATTATAGCGATAGTGAGACCGATCATCACCTATGCATCAGTAGCATGGAGCAAAAGAACTAATCTGGCCACCGCGAGAATTAACCTCTCGTTGATTAGCATGTGTATGCATAACGGGGGCTATGAGAACCTGCCCAACAGCAGCTATTGAAGTAGTATTGGATCTTGTCCCTCTCCACATTATAGTAGAGGGCGTGGCGAAAAGAACCGCACTAAGAATGGTCAAGGAAGGAATGATTAGGCATAGGCCTCAATCTCCTGACAGTGATCAAACCGGGATATGCCCGAGATGATATGTTAAAAAAAATTAGCTTTGTGAAAAATTCACCATAAAGCTAAGTAACAGGAGCGAGTGGGATCATAACACCATCTTGAACTTGAATAGAAATGCCATCAAATGGTATACTGATGGCTCCAAAACGGCAGAAGGAACTGGAATAGGAATATATGGGCCTAGAACTACATATTTCGAAAGCTTGGAAAATATCCAAGTATATTTCGGGCGGAAATACACGCTTTGGAAGATGTGTTCAGTCATTATGGATAAGAACTATCGGAAGCAGGAGATTATCATCGTGTCTGATAGTCAAGCAGCCATCAAGCGCTGAACTCATATGAAATCAGCTCCAGATGGTCTGGGAATGCCTAGGAAAGTAAATGAGCTAGGCAAAAGAAATAAAGTAACCCTCCTGTGGGTTCGGGTCACACAGGAGTGGAAGGAAACGAAATAACGGTAACCTCGCAAAAAAGGGAAAAAGGCATCCATTTGTAGGCCTGAACCTTTTGCGGGTTAAGTAGCAGTACAATACTGAAGAAACTAAAAATGGAAATGGAGCAGAGAAAATCCAGTTACTGGGAAAATCTTCAGGGAATGAGGCAAAGTAAAATTCTTCTGGGAACTTATAACCAGAAGAGATTTACAGAATGCATCAACCTGAGTAAGAACAATGTTCGTATATTAACAGGAATACTTTCAGGCCATTGTAGACTGAAAGGACACCTGAGTAAGCTTGGATTGGAAAAAGATCGTGAATGCAGATTTTGTGGGGAATAGATGAAACATCCATCCACCTCCTCTCAAACTGCGTAGCACTGGCAACTCGAGGGCATTGCACCTGGAGCAGGTGAAATCGAAGAGGGAGACTTAACCTAGACTGGCCCCTCTGACATCTACACTTTCTTAAAAGAATAGGATTGGAAGGCCAAGCTGTAAAGCAGCAAGAATAGAGGACACAATAGATCTTTAGTCGCAGTTGTAACACCACCCTTCTATTTACTTACATTACCTTACAAACTCCCGCGCAAAAAAACGTAATATACATTTTTCAAAACAGTATATTTCTGCTAACAGGTTTAATGACGTTTAGAAGATTAAACTTATATATTGTAAAAATACGCATCTTATTTATATCAGACATTCTTCATATTGTATACGAGGTACTGAATGCGACAATAATGGCTGATGCTTTTTCATAGTCATACGCTATACAAAAAAATATAATATAGAAAATCAAAAAATGGGAACATGATTCTTTAACACACCTGCACTGCTTACATGCTGTGTTCAAAGTAGGAACCACTATTATTTATGCAAGCATCTACCCTCTTCTTCATGTTTTCAGAAACATTTATTAATTGCTCATTTGTAATATTCTCTATTTCATTTCTTATTGCTTCTTTCAATTAATCAAATTATGTAAGCGGTTCCGATAAAATTGATTTTTTAGAGGACAAATAAAAAAGAAGTCAAGTGCCTGTAAGATCGGCTGATCTAGATCAACCGTCAGAATATTAAAGCACAAAACTCTGTTATCAAAAAATTCCTGCAAATTACTTCTTGTTCTCTTGCTGTATGAGCAGTAGCATTGTCATTTGAAAATAGCATAGCTGTAATTCATCATCAAATAATTGTTCTACAAATTCATATAAATAAGTCTATATCTGGCTGTGTTATGTATCCTCGCAAGAATATCGGCCTATAATACGTCTCCTAGAGATTTGCAACCCGGTATCTCTATTTTACATGATGCAATTCCGTTTCCCGAATTACATAGATGTTGTGCGTACAGTTAATAAATGAAATTCATACACTATAGGAATTGTCTTCATCAATTCTTGAAACTTGAAAAAGTGTTAATAAACTATTAAGAATTGAAAAATTATTTGATCTTATCGAAAATACCAAAAACAGAATACTTAGATATTTTAGTATTAAAGCACTGTGTTTTAAAAAACATTTGGACAGTATTTTCCCAGCCCGCTGCGCGTGGTTCGAACGCAATAATATCAATGCCGGTGCGAAAAAATATACATTGGATGACTTTACAAATAATAACATCGTTCGAAATCGAATAGAAAATCCCAATGATGTGACATTATCTTTAACATATTTAGTCTCTCTAACGCAGGCGTAGATTTGCATTGCGCAAATTAAGGTGCAATATGAACGGTGAGACACTTCGAGATTCGTGTCAATAAAAAGACAAAAGTTCCGTTCGAGTTGGAGCCTACGGAAGTCCTTCACGCCGTCAAAGTGGCGTGGATCAATTTCCATAAATTAAATAAATCATGAGTCCAAAATAGAATTAATCTTCATTTGCAATTGAATAACAGCCAGTGCAATCAACTCTTGTATTTATATGTTGTTGTTATTATTTTAAATTGTAAGTTTACATCGATCGAGATAAACATCAGATGGATTTTAAATAAAGATTTTTTTTTGACTAAGGTAAGAATATTTCCTCAATGCACCTTGCTTGAGATCCCGTTATTGCGTAATTTGTGAAAGCGCTGAGTAAGTATTTATAGCAGGTGTCATTGTGGTTGAATTCTCCAATTCTGGTCGATGTAGCATTGACGTCGTCTGCCAAAAAGAAGGATCAATAAAATTATTCTACCAAAATGTATTATTTAAAGTACGAGTTTCATAAGCATGATTTTGTCGCACGAGTTCAAGTTTAGAAAAACGAGCCGCAGGCGAGTTTTCTATGAACGAGTGCGACAAAAAGCCTTATGAAACGAGTCCTTATACTATTTTTTCTATTTTGCATTATAAATTGATAATAAATACTAATAAAAATCTAATTAAAAATGTTGATTTATTTTTATATGAAGTTGGTCACATTGACATACGATTGACATTTTACGAATTCAAAAATTCAAATTCTGGCTATATTTAAATTGTTTAAACAAATATCTTCATATATAGTCTCTTAAACTGTAAAAAAATGAGTGATACTGAGACAAATTTATCTTGTACGCCACCACAACTGCGTGAAATTCGGATAACGCCGTCAAAATTTATTACCGAAAAAATCAAAAGCAGTATATGAAAAATGCTACCATCATTTTAACTATGCTGTACAGCAATAATGTCAACACAATATCTGAAAACATTTATTGGCATATTTTGAATTACAGGTAAAAATAAAGAAATCTCTAACCTTATGTCTATAGTATTCCAGCTTCGTTAACTTTGCTTTGCCATTTATAAAAATACAGACATACAAAATATATTAAATTACAAGCCTATTTAAAACGATTCCTCTGAGGGATACGAGGCTAAGAAATCTAAAAATTTCTATGCATTGAAGATATTAATAATTTATAGAAGAAGGTTCTGACGCATTGTATTTAGCAACGTACGATATTATTTGCAAAATGTAATTTTTTATGTAATGGATTTAAATTTTAGATCGTTTTAATAATGGTCTACACAGGTGCCTGTAGACGAGATGAATTAACAAATATTGTCCATACATGATTTAGAATTTATGAGTGATATTATTTTTGGTGACAGCACCTAAAACAAAAAATAATATCGTAAGAGTTTTTGCAATTACGGATGAAAGATGGATTACTTTAATTAAAAAATATGTCGCCCTGCGACCAAAAAATATTAATCATTCAAGATTCTTCCTTACATATCGCAATGGTTATTGTATATCGTGCCCGATTGGAATTAATACGATTGGCAAAATGCCTAAATTAATAGCTGATTTTCAAAAATTGCCCAATTCAGAGCTTATATCTGGACATTGCTTCAGACGTTCTAGTGCTACACACTTAGCAGACGCAGGCAGTGATTTGCTGACTATAAAACGTCATGGTGGATGGAAGTCATCTGCGGTACTGAGGGTTACATCGAAACATCTATGAAAAGTAAGTGGCTGTAGCGCACAACTTATCAGGGCCAAGTACATCTGGTCATTCTAGAGTTATATCATCGAATGATTCTCAATCACAAGAGTCTACCATTAAAGCCAATAACATAACTCAGCAAAACTTTGTTACGAAGAATTTGCCTGGCATAACAATACATGCTCAAGATACTTGTTCCGTCAGTGTAAATGTATACCGTAATTCCACGTTTCATAACAATAACAATGTAAACTAAATTTGTATAGAATTTTTGATAAAGTATTTACAATTTACATGCATTAAACGTCAATTTTGCTTTCTGTCATAATGTATTCAATATAGCCAACCTATAGAAATGAAAAAAGGCGTATCACAATGAAGCACTACTCGATACGCAAAAGCGTGTTACAATTGCGTTTTTATGAACGCAAAATAGAAAAAAAATATTTAGCTGATTTACCCTTAAAACGAGACTGCATGTTCTGGAAATAATAATAAGCGCGCTTTATATTGCTGTACACATTTTTCTGTCGTACATCTAAGTACTTTTCACCATTCTTCTCGAAAATCTGAGTGTCCGTAGTTACTTTGAATGAAACTCCGACTGAAAAAAAGACACAATCAACAATCAATTATTTACGGATTTACGTAAAAGGTGCAAACCTAAAGTCATATTAAAACTGCCACTTCCATAAACTGGTATGTCCACTATCTTACCGCCAATGATTTCATATTTTTTACCCGTAACGTGGTAATAGTTGATGTGACCTTCGTAGAAATTGCTAGTGCCCGGTTTCAAACTAAACCTGTGAAGGAAACGTGAAGTATACAGGGTGTTTCACGGAACCCGTCCATTAAAAGTTCTTGAATTCGCAGTGATATCTCATTTTCTAGTTAAGTATACTAAAGTGTGCTTGACCCCGAAGTTTTCAAAATTGAGATACCATCGGGAACTTTAAAAGAACGATTTTCGTGAATCACCCTGTGTATATATATATATATATATATATTTCGAATATCTGAGAGTATACTTACGATATATTTGTGAGCCTGTAATCTTTCATGTTGTCGGTGTAGCAGTCGTGCCATAGCATCTCCAAGTTGTCTCCTATGACTGGAACTTCTTTAAGGTATATCCGCGTTATTGCTGCAATTGCTAAATTGGCATCACCTGAAATTTATCGTCAGAGTGCAAGATTAATGGAAATTATTTTCAAAATTGTGCACAATAAGAAAAAAAACATTTTACGACAGGAGCATATTAAAAATTAGACCACCTGAGTAAGGAAAGTCGTGTAAGTGTTTCACGTATTGCGATAAAAAGAAACATATATTAATTGTTAGCATTATTAGAGGATTAATTTTTATTAAGAAATTTTTTTGCTACATCGAATCATTACAAAGATATATGCGCATATTGGCATTAAGTATGAGAGTAAAACCCTCCTCAGATAACTTTGAGAAAATCAGTGTTGAACACCATTGAATAACTTTTTATCCAAATATTTATTTCAATAGAATCGCGTCTATCAACTATTCCAAACAACTAGCTCTAATAATCTAATAAATCGAAAAAAAGTTTCGCAAGCAAATACCGACTGTTTTAACATAAATTACATCTATTTATGTACTTCAAAACTGCACCAAGTAACGAAATTCTGCTAAACTTATTTTAAATAAAGCAAGCATTATAAATAATCAGTGTTGAACACCATTGAATAACTTTTTATCCAAATAATTATTTCAATAGAATCGCGTCTATTAATTATTCCAAACAACTAGCTCTAATAATCTAATAAATGGAAAAAAAGTTTCTCAAGCAAATACCGACTGTTTTAACATGAATTACATCTTTTTATGTATTCCAAAACCGCACCAGGTAACGAAATTCTGCTAAACTTATTTTAAATAAAGCAAGCATTATAAATAATCAGTGTTGAACACCATCTAATAACTTTTTATCTAAATAATTATTTCAATAGACTCGCATCTATCAATTACTCCAAACAACTAGCTCTAATAATCTAATAAACCGAAAAAAAGTTTCTCAAGCAAATACCGACTGTTTTAACATGAGTTACATCTATTTATGTACTTCAAAACCGCACTAAGCAACGAAATTCTGCTAAACTTATTTTAAATAAAGCAAGCATTATAAATAATCAGTGTTGAACACCATTGAATAACTTTTTATCCAAATAATTATTTCAATAGAATCGCGTCTTATCAATCAATTATTCCAAACAACTAGCTCTAATAATCTAATAAATCGAAAAAAAGTTTCTCAAGCAAATACCGACTGTTTTAACATGAATCACATCTATTTATGTACTTCAAAACCGCACTAGGCAAACGAAATTCTGCTAAACTTATTTTAATAAAAATGCGTTATAGATAATCAGTGTTGATCACCATTGAATAACTTTTTATCCAAATAATTATTTGAATAGAATCGCCTCTATCAATTATTCCAAGCAATTAGTTCTAATAATCTAATAAATCGAAAAAAAGTGGCGTAGGCAAATACCGACTGTTTCAAAATGAATTATATCTATTTATGTACCTACTTCAAAACCGCACTAGGCAACGAAATTCTGCTAAACTTATTTTAAATAAAAGAAGCATTATGGGTAATCAGGGTTGAACACAATTGAATAACTTTTTATCCAAATAATTATTTCAATAGAATCGCATCTATCAATCAATTATTCCAAGCAACTAGCTCTAATAATCTAACAAATCGCAAAAAGTGTGAACCGACTTACTTTTAGCAATATGTAAGGTGAAATTTAAAATACATACTTACCTTTAGCTATTCTCGGTATTGCTGCATTTCCCTTTTCGACGAGACACTTATTTAAATTCGGATCGGATAAGGAACATTGGGGCAGATAATTTGCTAGAATTTAATTAAAAAAAAAGTAACAAATTAAAGTCAGCTCAGAATTGATTTTAAATATTGAACATACGCAGTTTATAGGCGCCTATTCTCAATGAACTAATACAAAGAAATAGCAACAATTGAAGGAGCATGGCTTACAGGTCGAATACACTGACTGGGATTTTGTAAAACTTTTCTCCAGGTATATATATATTGGCAAATTTATTTTTTGTTTACTAGCATGTTAAGTTTTCCTATTAACATCTTTAACCGCATCTTGAATCCTTAATTACCCTTTTATGAATGGTGCTGTTGAACCCGCATATAAATATTTATTTAGGTTCAAAGTGTAATATCAAAATAACCACATCAGAGAATATTGCTCCCTTAATGTAGCTTCATTCGTCGATTTGACTTGCACACAGATATACAAAATTAACGTCTCTCTGAAATTTCTTCGTGTGCCAATAATACAGGGTTGGGATAAAGTATGGAACCAAGCAAATATCTTTAAAACGAAGAGGATGGTACTGACGAAACTTTGCAGATAAGTGTAAGGAAATATAATACATCTGATGTTGATTTGGTTGTTGTGACTGTACTTCCGGTTCAACCGGAAGTTCCCTTTCATTCTTTTTTTATTTAAATGGAACACCCTGTATATTTTTGCAGATTATAATAGACCTTGTTTTTGCGAATTCGACCATACTGGTTTTAGCACCATTATTTGTAAATAATGGAGAGATAATTAGTTCGGCAAAATGTCAGTGGGGATGATACAATAAATCCATAGATGTCGGTCATAACCTGAAGCTTTGCCCAGCAACAAAGAAACAAAAGGTATTATCATCTAGTAGGTAACTGTTGACAAACTGTCAAGTTTATTTAATTCATGTCCATCAAATTATAATTGTACGAATGAAAATGGTGGCATTTAAATGAAAGAGAGCGTATGAAATTTAATGAATGAGCGGGTTGGCGATCGCGTTAGAACTCATGAAAGAAGTGTGTCACCTTTTTAATGATTTGCATCCGAAAGAACTCCTTATAACACGTCCAGCTGTCACTAAAACACTAAAACGTTTTAGTATGACTGGAACGGTTAAAAATTCACCAAAAACAGGCAGACCACAGACCGCAACTAAACGCAGTTGTTAGAAAACACCTGCATTAATTAGAAGAAACACCTCAACTACACCACAACTTTAGCACTAAATCATGGCATAAGTCGTCGTTCTGTAGGAAAAATGTTAAGAGAGAAAAGTTCCATCCGTATAAAATACACCTATTTCAAGAACGTCAGAATGATGATTTTGACCGACGCCTGGAGTTTTGCGAAAGAATGATGGAAATTTGTAATGCAGACGAACATTTTGCCATAATGGTATTTTCTGACGAAGCAACTTTCTGTTTTGAATGGAACAGTCAATCGCCAAATTCCAGGTACTGGTTCAATGAAAGCTCACTGGATCCATGAGCCCATACTCAACATCCTCAAAAAGTTGAATGTCTGGATAAGAATTGTTGAAAAATAGGCTTTATAGGCCCATTTTTTATAGAAGGTAACTTAAGTGGGGAAAAGTATTGGATCTACTGAGAAACCACATTATTCCTGCACTTCAACACAATGCGGAGTTGCCTCAAAGTTTTAGGTTTCAACAGGATGGAGCGCCTCCCCACTATGATAGGCAGATTAGGAACTTTTTGGGTGCCTAATTTTCCCAATCGATCGATTGGACGTAGAGGATTTATAGAGTGGCCTGCACGTCTCGCAGACCTTAGTCCATTAGATTTTTATCTGTGGGGTTTTCTCAAATCTTGTGTTTACGTTAGGCGACCAACTACCTTGCAGGAGTTGAGGCAGGAAAGAATAATCGACGAATGTGATTTCGTCCGTAGAGAAATTTTGGAAAGGGTAACTCAGGAATTTCGTAGAATACTTGCATATTGTCAGGAAGTAAACGGCGAGCATTTTGAACATTTTAAATAAGTTCGTTTATAAAATGACTACCATTTTGTTAATAATTTACGATATAATAAAATTAATTGTTCTGTAAATGTGGAGTGTTCCATCTCTTTATTATTTACAGATAATGGTGCTAAAACCAGTATGGTCGAATTCGCAAAAACAAGGTCTATTATAATTTGCAAAAATATACAGGGTGTTCCGTTTAAATAAAAAAAATAAAGAGAACTTTCGGTTGAACCGGAAGTACAGTCACAACAACAAAATCGAAAATTAGATGTATTATATTTCGTGACACTTATTTTGCAAAGTTTCATCAACATCAATCCTCTCCGTTTAAAGTTATTGCTTGCCAATACTTATCCCCAACCCTGTATATCTAATTTAAATATAAACATATTTAAGGCAGCACTTTAATTAAAAACTTGAATCGCTTAATGAAACAAGTGCCGCATTTTGAACAAACACAGAAAGACACATTATATTTATGAAATAGAAAGAAATAATATTGCAGGAAGACATGAGTTTTGAATTTGTAAAATATTAAAGTATTATAAAAATATCATAAAAGTTTTTTTCTATTTTGCGTTCATAAAAACGCAATTGTAACACGCTTTTGCGTATCGAAAAGTGCTTCATTGTGATACGCCTTTTTTCATTTCTATAGGTTAGCTGTATTGAATACATTATGACAGAAAGCAAAATTGACGTTTAATGCATGTAGGCAAATTCTTCGTAACAAAGTTTTGCTGAGTTATGTTATTGGCTTTAATGGTAGACTCTTGTGATTGAGAATCATTCGATGATATAACTCTAGAATGACCAGATGTACTTGGCCCTGATAAGTTGTGCGCTACAGCCACTTTACTTTTCATAGATGTTTCGATGCAACCCTCAGCTACCGCAGGTGACTTCCATCCACCATGACGTTTTATAGTCAGCAAATCACTGCCTGCGTCTGCTAAGTGTGTAGCACTAGAACGTCTGAAGCAATGTCCAGTATAAAGCTCTGAATTGGGCAATTTTAGAAAATCAGCTATTAATTTAGGCATTTTGCCAATCGTATTAATTCCAATCGGGCACGATATACAATAACCATTGCGATATGTAAGGAAGAATCTTGAATGATTAATATTTTTTGGTCGCAGAGCGACATATTTTTTAATTAAAGTAATCCATCTTTCATCCGTAAGTTGCAAAACTCTTACGATATTATTTTTTTGTTTTTAGGTACTGTCACAAAATAATATCACTCTTAAATTCTAAATCATGTATGGAACATATTTTAATTCATTCTCGTCTAACAGCACCTGTGTAACCCATTATTAAAAACGATCTAAAATTAAATCATTACATAAAAATTACATTTTGCAAATAATATCGTACCTTTATTGCTAAATACCAATGCGTCAGAACCTTCTTCTATAAATTTATTAATATCTTCAATGCATAAAATTTTAGATTTCTTAGCCTCGTATCCCTCAGAGAATCGTTTTAAATAGGCTTGTAATTTATATATTTTGAATATGTCTGAATTTATTAAATGGAAAAACAAGAACGAAGCATGGAATACATAGACCATAAGGTAGAAGATTTCTTATTTTTTACCTTGGTAATTCAAAATATGCCAATAAAATGTTTTTCAGAAATTGTGTTGACATTATTCTGTACAACCCATAGTTCAAATTGATGGTAGCATTTTTCATATACTGGCTTTTGATTTTTTCGGTAATAAATTTAATGACGGGCGTTATCCGCAATTTCACCGCAGTTGTGGTGGCGTACAAGATAAAATTTGTCTCAGTATCATTCATTTTTTACAGTTTACAGAGTCTATATTATGAAATATATTGTTTAAACCAATTTAAATAGCCGAATTTGAATTTTGAATTCGTCAAATGTCAATCGTATGTCAATGTGACCAACTTCATATAAAAATAAAACTCAACATTTTATAATGAGATTTTATTAAGTATTTATTATCAAATTTATAATGCAAAATAGAAAAAATAGTATAAAGGACTCGTTTCATAAGGCTTTTTGTCGCACTCGTTCATTAGAAAACTCGCCTGCGGCTCGTTTTCTAAACTTGAACTCGTGCGACAAAATCATGCATTTTGAAACTCGTACTTTAATATACTATTGTGGCACGACCCAGTTACAATTTTGTTTACCAACGTAATTAGACATAGACGCAAGCACAATAAAGAATCATTATTAAACGATGGAATAATGAGTAACATTGAATAAGAACAATACAGTTTTATCCATTTATTTTTGTTTAGTTTATATTCTACTCCTAAGGTAAAAATATCTTATTTAAAGGAACTTTTGTGATAATCGGATTCAATACGCGATTTATAACAAGATTAAGATAAGAATTAAGAGAAGGTTGTAACTGGTCCCACAGCTTAGTCACATTGCTGCAAATATAAGCGGTGACATCACCTGCAAATTAAATCCACCTAATTGAAAGACATTTTATTTATGGCATTTGTATGCAAACTCACTGCATTCCTCCGACTGGATATTTTCAAAAGTGCAACCAAAACAACTTGAATCTGTATTCACCAAACTGTTCTGTATATCCATATATGTTTCTCCGTCTTTCTCAAAGGTAGTCAGGTCAGCGCTAAAATAGATTATTAAATCATCTAGAATAAAATTCGGCCATTATTGTATTTTACACAAAAACTTCTTTCCATATATATACCACATGTAGCACTGAATCGTCCTTCTCCAGAAATACTCGAGACTGGAATGTCTATCAGTTTGCCACTGATGAATTTATAATTTTCAGCCTGGGTGTGCAATTGATCCAGGACCAAGGTCATCTTAAATATCTGATTCGTCAAATCGAAGCTGTTGATGGTGGGATTGTATTTTAGACGCAAAAAGAAACAATATTCCATTCTGAGTGAGCCTGTGTATTCGTTAAAGATACTTACACGCAATCAGTGGCTCTCATATTCTTCAAACTGTAGTTGCAAGTGTTGGTCAGAAGTATTTCTAGGTCTTCACCATATAGTGGTGCTTCTGGATATGATAATGGATATACTGATGGGATACCAAGGGTTGTATCGCCTATAAGGAAGTTAGTTAATCGATTCTATATTCGATTCTTTTATTTTTTTAAATTGAAACTAGCCACCTCAAACAGCTCTTTATCTGCAGTGATTTATATCAAATTCCGAAATTGTCAATTGTCATATCAATGGGGAGAACTTTTACTGACGAACATGGAGATTTAGAATCATATCCTTAAAATTCGAATAGAGAAGATGGGTCTTGTGACCTCTTGGACCTCGGAGCTGTGGAGGAAATAAAAAAAGGCATCACGCCTTCTACGCCTCTCTTATTTGGACGAGAAGATGGATGGAAGAAAGAAGAGTGAAGGACGAAGACATGTGAACAATGTCAGATCTGCACACCAGACACAGAACCGTTGTCGCCTGATGTTTTTCTTCTTCTAGCCAGGCTGTTGGTCTCATTCTCCTTTTTACTACTGTACAACCGCCATCAGCTCGTGATTGTTGGGCTTTTCTTCAACATTTGGGTCAGAGAGGTTCCTCATAAATTCTTTGACGGGGTGATTGTACCCGTCTATCAAGAGGACAAAGGAATTAAGAACCAATACGGCTAATCCCAGTCGACATTGAAGACCCCTGTGTGGTCTTGTGACCGACCACTCATTCAAAAGTCTTTTATATCTCTTCACGGCAACATGTTTATCAAAAAGTTATATATTTTTTAAATCAGTAAGCAAAAAGTGCATAATATGTAATAAAATGGAATTAGAATGATATGGTTTGGATTTTACCTTATTAAATGCTCAAAATGGTAAACCATTAACCTCCATACAATAGTATAATCTTACTTCAAATGCTTTCCTAGAATTTCGCAACATTTGCATTCTTCAGCAATTTTTTGGTGTAACTCTTGTAAGAAAGCTGAACGTGTGATATACACTTTAGACTTTAGATGCCCCCAGAGGAAAAAAAAAATCAAGTGCTGTTACATCCGGCGATTCTATAGGCGCCCTTCGACCAATTGAACGATCGTAAAAGTGGTGATCCAGAAATTATCGTATAATTGTTGAAATACTATCAGATTCTCCAACGAATCTTAATCTTGCTCCAATTTTTTTCTGTGATGAAATGATTGATTGTTTCGCCCAGCATACTGGGGCTATGAGAACTTGCCCACCATTTCGGGCAACATTAGATCTTACCCTTCTCCATATTGTGGTGGAGAGTGTGGCAAAATGAACCACACTCAGAACCGTCAAGGAAGGAACTATTATGAGGCATAGGCCTCAATCTCCTGACGGCTATTAAACCTGGGACATGCTCCAAAAAATTCAGCTTTATGAAGGAATTCACCACAAAGCTACTTAGTTACAAGATCGAGTGGGATCATAACACCATCCTGAAATTGAATAGAAACGCCATCAAATGGTACACTGATGGCTCCAAAACGTCAGAGGGAATTGAAATAGGAATATATGGGCCTAGTATTTCGACCAAGCATTTCGAAAGCTTGGGAAAATACCCAAGTATCTTCCAGGCGGATATTCACGCTATTAAACGATGCGTCCAGTTCAATATTGATAGAAATTATCGTAAACAGGAGATTATTATCGTGTCTGATAATCAAGCATCCATCAAGGTACTGAGCTTGCATGAAATCAGTTCCAAGACGGTCTAGGAAAATTAAACGAGCTAGGCAAAAGAAATAAAGTAACCCTCCTGTGGGTAATGGTGCAGAAAAAAATTAATTATTGGGAGAATCTCCAGGGAATGAGGCAATGTAAAATTCCTCTGGGAACCTATAACCAGAAGAGGTTTACAGAGTGCATCAACTTGAGTAAGAACCATGTTCGTGTATTAACAGAAATACTTTCAGGCCAATGATGTAGATTTTGTGAGGAAGAGGAAGAATACCCATCCACCTCCTCTCAAATTGCGTACCACCGTGCAACACAAGGGCGTTGAACCTGGGAGCATGTGAAATTGAAGAGGCCCCGGGTAGCAAGCTGTCGTCATTATGACGTCGATTTTAAGTCATATTGGTCAAAATGACGGCAAGTAATAACCAATAAGAGAAGATCATATAACGTGATTTAACACACGTAACTATAATGTGAAATTAGTTGGTCTTTATGACGTTACAATTCACCTTGTTTAAGTATTTGCTATGTATATTAAATAAATAAAATTATTTAGTATACTATCATATTTTTTATGGCAATTCAACAATTCAATTATGAACTTGCTTCTAACATGCCCCTATATTTATACGTTTGAGTTGACTGAATGAGCTTAGGTTCGACATTTTTTGTAAAATTCATAACTAATAGATTAGTTTTTATAAAAAGTAACGTAGTTCAGATGAGAATAGAATTCAAATAAATATATAAAAAATGGATACTGATTTTAACGTGTCTTTTACGTATAATAATAAGTCATTATGACGTAAGACGTGACCAAAATTGTACGTCATAATGACGTGTTGGTGCTATCTGAGGCATTGACTATATATAAGTAGACTGATTAAGCTTATGGGAAAAATGTTGTGCTTAAAAGTGGCCCTTTGGATGGCAAATCCAGATGTCACTAGTGTTTCTACATCCAAAACTGGCGGGGGAAGCGAAATGCCTATCTTAGCTCCGAACCGTGTTTACAGGTGAGAAATGAGCAGCACACATGAGTAGAGGGGCATTTAGTTCACAGATAGCGCGTAGCATATAACATAAAATGATTTTTTTTTTGGATTTAGCCGTATTAATGGTAGTTTGTTGCCACGTGAAAGGCATGGTAAGCAACAAAAGCCAATATTTAAATAATACAAACGCAATAATGAAAAGTTGCGTACGTTTGCATTTCCTATATTGTAAAGTGACCAGATTTTAATGTAGTAAGGTGGGACAAAATCGATCAGCAGTATATGGTATTCGTATTAGTAGTAAAAGTCATAAATAAAAGTAAACAATCATAGATGTGTAAAAAATGTTAAGGGGATTAGTGAGGTGCAAGTGTAGAATCGCAAGCTGCTGGATGTTTACCCAATAAGGAATTATAATTCGTAAAATTATTTTACTTCAAATTTGCACTGCATTTTGTATGCTAATCGAACTATGTAAAATGATATGCCATTATATTTTTTTTAATTGAAATACTCTTTATACAAACCTACCATGCACTATCTTCGGAATTGCCTGATTAGCACTCTCTACAATGCATTTATTTAAGTCCGATCTTTCAACGAGCAACGATTGATATAAGCGGCTAAAATAATTTTATTTCGAATAAAAAGAAGATATTATATCCTGATGAGGAATATACTTACGCAAATCCATAGTTTCATGAAGTATATACTGACAATTTCAAGAAATACTTTCTTATTTAAGCAAGTGCTATAGCAAGCATTGAATTTTATACGTATTTTCCCCCCCCAAATAGATAGACGATTTAAAAGTCTATAAATTAGAATATTGCATAAGTACTTTAAATTGCTAATGAAGGATTAAATTTTATGACTAGCGCATGTTAAATTCTCACCTTGACCCTAAATACGATGACTATTTAAAATAAAACTATATAAAATACAATTGATTCAAATGGGATAAGTATTATTATATACAGGGTGTTTCACCAGCAAGGAGTTCCTCTATAACTCGTACCTAAATAGTGACAGATAGGAAAAGGGTTTTTTATAAATTGTTGTAAGATTATAATTTTTCTATAACGCACCATTTGTACAGGGCGTTTTGTAAACTCGGTACAGCCTTCAACTTTTTTTTTTTAAATACAATACCCCCTAATATTATTGCATTTTTAAAAGCGCCAGTAAATTTCAAAAACATAACATACGTTAGCGCTACACTCGTTAATTTCCGAGATGTCTTTGATTTTCTGAAAATTCCTCAGTGATCAACTGTATTTATTTCATATTTTATAAATATTTAAAAAATATTAAACCTTTCTTAAATATTAGTTATATTAATATAATATGCATAAAATATATTATAGAAAATATATTAGGAAAACATTTAAAAAATATATATGTTACGTAGCATTAATAATATTTTATTGCAAATGTTTTCTCAATATATTTTTCATAACTCTGCAAGAATATTTTCCTTTGTATTTCTGTAAATATTTATTTCATATAAAAAAAAGATTGAATTTTTGCTTTTGTACATTTGGTGCGTAGGACGAATAATATAAAATGGGTAAAATATGCATACATATTAAGTAGGTATGTACCTATTTAAAATGATAGTTTAAAGATTAAATTAGATAATATATATCTAATATGATTTAATTAGTAGCTAAGTTGAGCGCTGTAACTTTTCTATTAATATATCTGCGTTTTGTGTTATATTATTTGTAATATTTGTAAGTTGCGAACGTCAACACAACACCTCTATTCATTACGGTGCCGGTGTTATATGATTTACTATTGTTTATGCGTCTATGGATTAGGTACATAGAATGCATACGCGCACGTGCGTATCATCAACGTTTTCATTCGTTTGTCCGTTACATGTTATAGTTTATAATAGTATACGATTAGAGCAGATTAGGGTTAACTGTGTAATTAATTGTTGCGGAGTGTGTTTTAGTTTTTGTGGTGACTACGAGGTAAGCAAAACTTTGAACATGTCATGACATTTATAAGATAACTGGAATGCTCAATATCGCTATGTACAGAAATCGTTTAATAATATGCATCATGTATGTACTGCATCTACCAGATAAATTGCTAGATGATTTGTTTAAGAGATTCATCTCGGTAGATAAGCGTCATAACCTCAAATAGAGGTTAGAATACGCTGTGTTGTTTTATTGTTTGTACGTAGAATGTTTTCAAATATTATGAAATAAAGTAAAAATAAGTATCGTAAGTATTAGAATGTAGCTACCACTCCAATTATTGTAAATGCTCCAAATGTATTAGTAGGTGTTGATAATGTTGTACGATGTTTTATTCATGGTATGATCTAATACAATTGGCATTGTTTTAGAGGCCACAAGGAAACGCCATGAGAGCGCCACTACCGAAGATATGAAAAAAGCCATAGGGTTGTCCCTGGTATCAGCCAAGGCTAGACTTAAAAATGAGTGTTTTTCATTTTTATTGGCTTATTCAAATAAAATGATAATAAATACGTTTGTTTTTTATTTATTTCAATTAAAAAAATAGGGATTAATTTGATAAACCTTCAGTATGCCTTAAAAGATGCCAGAATTATTGATTATTAACTTGTATGGTGAGTGTGAAAAAACAATTTCTTGCCTTTTAGACAACTCTATGTATGTTTCAACTTTTCGTTATCGACGTTATACATTCTAAATAACCAAAACCAATTTTAGTTCATGTTGACAAATTAAATAGATAGCATAAAAAATCTCAATTTTCATATAAATATTTTACAAATATTTTAGAAAAAATATACGCTTACATTAATTTAAAATATGGAATAAATATTTAATTGAATATTTTATCTATATTTAGAAAAAAATATGAAAAATATATTCAAAAACCTCTCACGAAAAATATTTATAAAATATATTTTTAAAAATATCTATGTAATATTTCTGGCTGTTAGGGTTATGTCGCTTGCACTGCCTGAGAAAAGCGATTGTAATTTAATTACCACTTAGACTAAGCGAATCAAATTTTGAAATATCTTAGTACGGACCTACTTATATCTGCAGGTGTGTTTATAATTGTATTTTAATATACTGGGTGTTCGTCATTAAAGCACAAACTCGGTCAACTTCAAATGTGTATATCTTCCTATTTTTAAATAGAACACCCTGTATATGTTTACCTCATTGAATTTCTATTACCATGTGCTTTGATTTTTATTAAGCATACTCTATGTCTATCTCTTCTACTTTTCGAGTTATTACAGTTTTGATTAATTTTTCATTATTGGGATCATATTTGTATTCCTACTAGGCGATGATTGTCAAAATGAAAGTCAGAAAATAAATATTTAATATAAAATCACAAAAAAAAACAAATTGAATTCTTCAATTTAGTAATCACGTGAAAATAACGTTGTTTTTTTTTTTTTTTTTTTTTTTTTTACACAAGCGCTGAAGTTAAATTATCAAAAAATTAAAAATCTATATACTTATTACCCCCATTCCTCACCGGTATTGTAAAAAAAAAATAATTAATTTAATCATTGAAAAAAAATAATTCCTTCTGCACCACGCGCATACCCAAAGTCATCAAGGCGATCTAAATACCCCTATATGTAAATCGAAATTTACCTGTAAAGTAGGCAACCAAGTATGCATTTTAACTTAAAATTGCTCCTTTATTATGCTTATAATAATATATATTACTGAACAACCAAAATTCCAAACATTATAATCGATACATACATACTAAGGTAAGAAAATGTTATTGAACGGCACTTTCTGCAGAAGCGATTCAAATATTGTGTGCATGAATGTAGTTACGTAACTGTTTACAGACGCTTTCAGCTGCTCCCTGAACCTCTTCCAATTTTTCGCGAGATAACCATTGACGTCGTCTGAAAATTTAATTAATCGAAATGGATTTACCAACTTAATAATCGTGGTGTATACCTGTTTCTGGAGATTTTAAATTTTCGAAATAATAATAACGCATGTTCGACGCCGGATTTTGTCGTAGTATTAACAAGTTCCATGTACTCTTCGCCCCCTTTCTTGTACAATCGGATATCTCCAGCGTACGTCATGGAAATTCCAACTTTAAACAGTAAAAAAAATGTGTAAATCTCGATTGATATAGTCTGTCCATAGATATAATGATTTGTCTAATGATTAGTCAAATCGTTATATCTATGGACAGACTATAGCTACTGGGTACGGCGACTTACTCATCGTCATATTGAATTTGCCATGTCCGCTGGCCGGTATATCAATTATTTTACCCCGGACAATGCTGTAATTGCTCGCCAACACTTCACCACGTTCGAATACTCCTGTGAGAGCGAATTTGCCCTGCTTCAAATCTAATCTGGAGAAGTAACAATATTTATTAAATAATTATATTTAATTTGAATCGGAATGAGCATTTATTGTGTGGTGATTGCGATAACTTCTTCATTCATATACAGGGTGTCCCACCGAACTGGGGCATTAAAATTTTTCAGACTTCTAATAGGAATTTGAGTTTAAAACTTGCAAAGTCGTCATAGCCGACTATGATCTATTTAGAGAAAATATTTTCAGCCTTATAGCACTTGTGGTATACAGGGTGTCGATATCAACTTTCTTATTTTAAATATTATGACTTCAGTGTATTGCTCACATCATTTTTGCTGAATTTGTATTAATCTTTCCTATTCCTAAAACTAATCGCTTTTGAGATATTTTGTTATGGACCCTGCATACCGCAAGTGCTATAAGGCTAAAAATATCTTCCTTAAATAGATTATAGTGGGCTATGATGACTACTCTGCAAGTTCCAAAATCAAATTCCTACTAATAGAAGTTTGAAAAATTCTATAATGGCCCAGTTCGGTGGGACACCTGTATAGGTACTTACGAAGCACTGGTAATTTTGAAATCCTTTATATTATCATTGTAGAGATCTGTTAGAATAAGTATTAAATTATTTCCAAAAATCGGAGCTACCTCCGGTGTAAAAGGAGAGAAGCTAGGTATTCCTAATTGGGGATCGCCTAAAAGATAATAAAATGTAGTAAAATTATAAGTAAAAGGTGCTGGTAATTTTTATCGCTTATAACAGCGTATTTAAATTTAAGTCATTAGTACTAAATATACTCCTCGCAGATGCGTCCGTTCAATCGAATATTTGAAATTATGCCAAATCAACATAACCACTGAAGTTTGTTTTAAATGGATCATAATTTATAAATCAGAATGGGACATTTAAAAAAATAGTTATTGAAAGTTTTTAGATGGGTGGTATATATGGAATTAGTAATAATATATAAATAAGTGTTCTTTCCAATCATTTATATATTATTACTAATTCCATTTAAAAAAATATTATTTAATTTTATATGATTAATTTTTAATCTTTTATTTAACTCTAAAATTATCTCTATATTTTTGTCACTAATTATGTGGATATAACTGTGAAAAGCCACGTTGCACTGTCCAACTTAAAGCCATCTCTATTACATTCGTCTTACATTACAATCACATTCATGCTCCCCATTTGCTGGCGTGAAAAACGCGTTTGATTGACTCAACCAAATTTTAGTTGTATTGACTAAAATCTTTGTTTAAATGTGGGAGAAACAAATAATCTTCTTAATAAAATTTATTTGTTTTAACAATATTTCCAATAGAATTAAACAAATGAAATACTTTGCTCAAAAAAAAAGTAATTTGAACATAATAATCATATTAAATTGACTACAATTGTGGTTAGCATAATCCTTATTTCTTAATAACATTCACTTTGTTAATTGAAGAGTACTTATTGTTGAAGTGAAATTAATGGGTTTGTTATTAAATTAATAAACTAGGAGTAACAAAATAATATGATTACTTTTTATACCAATTATTTTCTTGATTTTCGCCATATCTCTTAAGAGGAGGTTTACATATATTTGACTGGAAAATTCAGTGTTTGGTGTAAAATTGGAAAAAAATATAGATAACCTTTAATTAAGATGCCCAATTTATTTAAAAAAGTGTTCGAGTAGTTCTCCAGTAGCTCTATTTACTACGGTTTTGTCGATAATTTTCATATTGCGTCGAAAGCCGTTTTTGAATCAGTTCAAAAGAAAGCCGTGAAAGAAGAAGAAGAAAGTATTAAAGTAGGAAATGAGCCACAACGTCTGTACAGTATCTGGACCCCGGCTCATGAAAAAAACTAGGTTTTTCATCGTTATTTGGTAGAGCTACTTTAATTGGAAAGTACAGGAAGAAAGTTACAGATATTGCTTGCTATGAGCAAGTCAAAACTGCATCAATTGGAAACTAGAGCAAGGTACGGCGGAATATGATGGCAAAGGTAACCACACTACGGATCATCAGAGTAGCACAGGAAAAATGGAAGTCGATGCGATGCCATAAAAGAAATTTTCGCACGCTTTCGGATAGGCGACTGAGACAAGACAACTTTTTTTTAAGCAATTTGTGATTTTTAGCCGTACGAAGATGTTACTGTCCATAAGAAAAAAAAGACAATGCTTTGGAGATGTACAAAAAAGAATGAGTGGACTTTGAGGAAAGGGCGCTGGTGTACTGACTGACAAAGTTATTGATAATTTAACAGTAGAAGAGTAGTGTACTATGGACTGGCAATTAGACAACATCCAGATTCTGCATAAAAAATGAAGGCAGCTATTTGGGCTACATTTCATTATATATGTTCAACCGACGCGGATCCACGACATATTTATTGTCCAAAAGGTGTAGAGAGCCTGCGTAAGTGGCGCGTTGCAGAAGCCAAGGTTGAGCTTGCTTCATTCAAACATAACCCTCTTTTGCAAAAATCAAGATGCTATTAGGCCGATTTATGAAGTTTTTTCTACAGTAATTTATTGCAAAGATGCACTGGAAAAAATTGTCAAAACTGTAACGACTCGTTTAATTCATGTGTGTAGAAACTAGCTCCAAAAGATTTACACTGCGACTCACAAACAGTTCAACTTGCTACCTACATTGCCGCAAATTTATTCAATGAAGGTTACTTCTCTGTATTACAAATAATGAATGTCTTGGGAATTGCAGTAGGACTTGATGCCAAAAATTTCGTCGTCAATTCTGATCGTCAGCGCATACAACGGGCAGAGCAGGATATGTCCAGCGCTGGCAAAACTCGCTGTGCTGTCTAAAGGGAAGCAACAAATTTTGAAAATGCAGAAGTATGAAGAAGAAGAAGAAGGATTAATATGTGGTGCTGGAATAGCTGACTAAGTGTATGTTGAACTATTTGTAAAAAATTTTGCTGCGAAACTTTGAACGTGTTTTTCTCGAAACATGATTTTTCAAATCTGCGTAAGTTCTAGTTCTTCAAGTGTTCAATATGTCAACTTAATTCTTTTGTTTTCTTAATGTAAACAGTTTTTATTGGAGGTTATACTTATATTATACTAAAAATTGCAATATTCTACATTTTTATATCCAGTCATACACACAAAAAAGAAATAGAAAATAATCAAATTAAATTGCAGGTACGTGCCACATTGTTTACTTTCGACTTATTTGATTAAATTTAGGTATAACCTCCAACAAATTTAATATATTTCTAACTCTTCTTTTTATTTTCAATTTCGGATCACTTTTGCGTATGCTAGAGTTTACGCAGTTTGACCGTGTTTTCTGTGCACACTGCTACCTAGATACAAATAGCGAACGTTATAGTGGTCTTGTCATAAAAAAAAATATTTGTGGGTTCGAATCCTGCGTGAGGAGAAAGTTTTTCTTAGGAAAAATTCCTTTAATCATTACAGTTATTAGCAGAAATAGATTAATTTAATTTTTTTACTGTAAAAAGCTTGTAATCTTTGCAAATTTGTTTGAGTTAACAAAGTACCGATGTTGTCTCAATAATATGAAAGTGATTGAACCAATTCAACATTTTTACAAAGTTGAACTATATTATTGTATTAAGACCATACTGAACTAAATAATTTGTTTGAATATATTAAATTTCCTAAGCAAATATTTTGTTTCAGTCAATAGTGTACATTTTTGCATATATTTGAAACAACAAAAGGAATGCTTGTTTCAAAGAAAATATAATTAACAAAATATATTTGCTTGGTTTAAATATATCGATTTTTCAGTGTAGTCACCTCTCTTAAACAGGTTTCTTCACAAAAAAACTAAGATAATACAAACAATATATCGATAATGTTGATTTGAAATCCCAAGAATTTAAATACAGGGTGTTTTCTAACCTCTCTGACAAAATAAATGAAGATATGAAACTTTTAAGCAAACTCCCATGACACACACTATAGGTAAAAGCTTCACTTACCTTTCGTTATAATAGATATCACTTTATTGCCATTATTTTTGATGCAATCATTCAATTGTGGATCAGAAAGGGAACATTTTGGTATGTAAGAAGCTATAAAGATATAATAACAAAACAATATAATTAATAAATAATAAATTGAATCACACTTGGGCACTTCTGTTTACACAATTTTCCTACACAATATCTATCGTATTAATTTTACTCAGGCAGAGATTTTCTTAGAAATATAATATAAAGAATTGTCTACGTTAATATAATAAAAACAAAACAAAAAAAACTCACGTAAATCCATCCCTGCTACATTAAGATAACACAGAGATAATCCAAAAATCAGCACCCTCATGCTTGTACCCTGTTCAAACATTTTGTATTCAATGCAGTAACTAGTGTGAGTGTATCCGCTTTTTATCGCTTAGATTGTAATTAATTCAGTTGGTCATAGTACGAAACGTGTAACATAATTGGGGTAAAATAACAGAAAAAAGATAGTACAGATGTGATTAAAAGGAAAAAAAATTAATATGTTTCGGTTTTTAATTGCATCGTCCACGTCACCAAACCTGAATACTCTGATTGATTAATTGTGGTAAATATTTAAGCTGTTAATACAAATAAAATGGCTCAATTAATATGTTATTTTACAATGAAAACCATATACAGGGTGAGATTTTTATCTTGAGACAACGGAATATCTCTAAAACACTGCATCAAATCAAAAAAAGGTCTTAATAAGTTTTGTTATAATGTAGGGGGCTCACTGAATGATGTCGAACTCGATAACCCAACTAAGACAACCCTAGTAGCATTTACCAGGAAAAGAAAATCCAATCTTAGAACCATAAAACTGGATGGGCAAAATATAGACTGGAGAGCGGAAGTTAAATATCTAGGCCTTACCCTAGACAATAAACTTCTATGGAACAAACATGAACTTGAAGTAACCAACAAGGCCAAAAGAGCTCTGATGGTGTGCAGAAACTTTGCAGGGAAAAATTAGGGATGCAACCCAAAAATACTACTTTGGATGTATACAGCGATAGTGAGACCAATCATCACCTATGCATCAGTAGCATGGAGCAAAAGAACTAATCTGGCCACCGCGAGAATTAATCTCTCGAAAGTGCAAAGATTAGCTTGTGTATGCATAACGGGGGCTATGAGAACCTGCCCAACAGCAGCTATTGAAGTAGTATTGGATCTTGCCCCCCTCCACATTGTAATAGAGGGCGTGGCGAAAAGAACCGCACTAAGAATGGTCAAGGAAGGAATGATTAGGCATAGGCCTCAATCTCCCGACGGTGATCAAACTGGGATATGCCCGGGATGATATGTAAAAAAATTTAGCTTGTGAAGGAATTCACCACAAAGCTAAGTAACAGGAGCGAGTGGGATCATAACACCATCTTGAACTTGAATAGAAATGCCATCAAATGGTATACTGATGACTCCAAAACGGCAGAAGGAACTGGAATAGGAATATATGGACCTAGAACTACATATTTCGAAAGCTTGGGAAAATACCCAAGTATATTTCAGGCGGAAATACACGCTATTGGAAGATGTGTTCCGTTCAATATGGATAGGAACTATCGGAAGCAGGAGATTATCATCATGTCTGATAGTCAAGCAGCCATCAAGGCGCTGAACTCATATGAAATCAGCTCCAAGATGGTCTGGGAATGCCTAGGGAAACTAAATGAGCTAGGCAAAAGAAATAAAGTAACCCTCCTGTGGGTTTCGGATCACACAGGAGTGGAAGGAAACGAAATAACGGATAACCTCGCAAAAAAAGGGGCTGGAATGCCTTTTGTAGGGCCTGAACCCTTTTGCGGGTTAAGTAGCAGTACAAAACTGAAGAAACTAAAAATGGAAATGGAGCAGAGAAAATCCAGTTACTGGGAAAATCTCCAGGGAATGAGGCATAGTAAAATTCTTCTGGGAACTTATAACCAGAAGAGGTTTACAGAATGCATCAACCTGAATAAGAACAATATTCGCATTTTAACAGGAATACTTTCAGGCCATTGTAGACTGAAAGGACACCTGAGTAAGCTTGGATTGGAAAAAGATCCTGAATGCAGATTCTGTGGGGAACAGGATGAAACACCCATCCATCTCCTCTCAAACTGCGTAGCACTGTGCAACTCGAGGGCATTTCACCTGGGAGCATGTGAAATCGAAGAGGGAGACTTACCTAGACTGGGGCCCTCGGACATCCTACACTTTCTAAAAGGAATAGGACTGGAAGGCCAGCTGTAAAGCAGCAAGAATAGGGGACACAATAGATCTTTTAGGTCGCAGTGTAACACCACCCTTTTACTTACATACATACATACATTGAACAGTAAATGGAGGCTATAACATTACAAGAGAGAATTGAATCTTTAAGATTTATTTTTTTTCGATTTGATGCAGTGTTTTAGAGATATTCCGTTGTCTCAAGATAAAAAACTCACTTTGTATAATAAAATAAAAGTTGTTTTTGCAAGAAAAATTTATTGCTAAAATACGGAACATTAATTAAACACTTCTACAGATACAATATTTTGGCAAAACACACTATAGTTTTCTTTTTAAACAAATAAGCAATTTACATTATTCTAAGGCAGAAATATTTTACGCAAAGGCACTTTATTAAATACCATAGACAGCGGATAATGTATGTAAGTTATGAGGTAATTATTTGTAGTAGGTGTCAGTTGTTCCCTGAATTTTTCCCATTTCTCATTCAAATAAGCATTAACGTCCTCTGAAAATAATAAATTATTAAAAAGGAATATTAACATTGTTCCATTTTCGCCTCACCTATTTTTCGGAGATTTAATATTTTCGAAGAAGGAAAAACAACGTTTGAATTCTGTTTCTAGTACAGGATTTACCAGATCCACATAATCTTCACCACCTTTTTGCCTTATACGCAAATCGCTTTTGTAATCAATGGATAGATCAACTGGAAGAATTATTTATTTTAAATCCTCTGTTCTTTTTTTCTACAGGATTAAGCAGATGTAGAATTTATGCATCCATTCGAATATCCTTAACATGGTTAAACGACAATGATATTTAATTAAGACTACACAGAAAAAAAAATGTTGTAAATTTTCAAACAATTGTAAATTTTCGCGCAAGTTGTTGGACATACAGAGTGTTTTGAAACATCGTTTAAAGATTTTAAGGGCATGTAGTACGATCGAAAATAAGGTTAAAAGTCATAATAAACATATGTCCACAAATTAACTGTTTACGAGATAACAGCGATTTTATCGCAATTGCAGAATAAGTTTGCTTTAGCGGATTTTATTAAGATGTTATTGCATTTTAACATAAAATAGATTATAACTAAAGAAGATGTTCAAAATGACGTCCTTCCATTTCGACACAGGATCTACATCTGCTTTCAAAGGAAGCGGGCACTCTTTCAAAAAACAAGGGTTTTTCTCGTATTATCTGGCAACAGTGTTCTATTCGTTGGCGCAACTCTGGAAGATCGTTTACCAGTGTTGCGTACATTAAACTTTTCAAATAACCCCAGATACTAAAGTCCAACGGGTTTAGATCGGGAGACCTTGGAGGCCAAGCAATAGGACCTGCTCGCCCTATCCATCTCCCAGGAAATTCATTGTTAAGATGTTCCCTAACAGCACGCGTAAAGTGCGGTGGAGCTCCATCTTGCATAAACCGGAGATTCAGTTTCAGATTTATAGGTAAATCTTCCAAAAGTTCAGGTAAAGTATTTTCCAAGAATTCGAGGTATGCAGAACCTGTTAAGCGTTGTGGCAAAACAATCGGTCCTAACAACCGTCCCCCTATCATGCCTAACCAGATGTTTAGAGAGAAACGTTGCTGGTGCCTGGCTTCAACGGTAGCATGAGGATTCTCGTCACACCAAACGTGTTTGTTGTGGAAATTAAATACTCCATTTTTAGTAAAACCAGCCTCATCAGTGAAAAGGATGTTATCAGCGAAATCTGGCCGATCAACAGCTGTTCACAAAAACCACTCACAGAAAGCCCTTCTCGCTTGATAATCCGGAGCAGTAAGGGCTTGTAGCCGTTGGATATGGTAGGGGTATAGGAGTTGCTCATGAAGAGTTCTCCAAACAAAATTGCTGCTTACACCCACTTGGGTCGAAATTCTTCTGACACTAGTTTCGGCATTTTCATCAATAATATTCAAAATTCGATCTTCTATCTGTGGAGTACATGCTATTCTCTGCCGTCCAGTATCAGAAGACCACTTCTCAAACGAACCAGTTTCTCATAGTTGTTGAAACACCGTCTGAGAAACATCACATGCGAAGCCAGTTGGCGATCAGCATAGAAGCGACGTGCTTGTAAAGAATTCCCATTAGCACGACCGTACATGAACACCATATCGCTCATTTCAGCATTAGAATACGCAATCATTGTAATTGCTACAAATTGCACAAAACGTCAAATTAAACTGTCATAAAACAATAGCTGATAAGCACCTGTTTACTGGGATATGTTATATCCATGTACTACTAGGAACACTCGCTGTTATCTCGTAAACGGTTGATTTGTGAACATATGTTTATTATGCCCTTTAACCTTATTTTCGATCATACTACATACCCTTAAAATCTTTAAACGATGTTTCAAAACATCCTGTATAGAGACGAGCACAACTTGTATTAAAATTTCCTACAAAATTGTTGACGAAAGTAAAAAAAAAAATATTTGTATTATAAGTGATTTTCACCGAAAAAAATTACCTAATTTTTTTAATGTGCATGGATAACTATAACCTTAAACATGATGTAAAAAAAAAATTAAATATATTTGTCGCTGTTACACATTGGGTTGCTAAACCTTAATACTGTACTCCCGAAGCTTTGTGCTACACGGGAAAATATACAGCGTGTTCCATTTAACATCAATCTGATTCGCATATAAATATACTTAAAGAAATCCTGACTTACATTTAATTAAATCTGAAAAATCTTTAATTAAAATCCAAGTGGCCATATTAAAGCTATTCGAATTGATCCATACATTTTGCCCAACCCTGTATATATCAACTTACGAACTGTCATATCAAATCTACCATGTCCAGAAGCTGGAATGTCTATTAGTAGCCCATTAGCGATGGTATAATTATCTGCTGTCACATCGATTCTATTTATGTGGGCTTTCAAAGCAATTTTGAGATTCTTCAAGTCAAATCTGTATTGTTAATTACCAAAAAAAATAAATAAATAATGTTATACATGAAGACAAAGAATCTCACATATGATATATCACACAAAGACCAGTTTAAAACCTGGATATTATTGTTATTTTATTGTTTCTTTTACCTAGAATTTGACATTTGAATAAAATGAATTAAAATTATTCTTCATCAAGTAAAGCATCAACCGAAAAAACATGGTTAAATTAAATATATATATTTAATGTATACAGGGTGTCACAGCGATAACGCCGTGGTCTCTGGTGGTCAAATGGTAACAATTTTTGAAGTGTTGTATATTAGGATGCATGTAAGTGGATCAGATCTACAATTTAAAAATAATATGCAATATACAGGCTGTTCCAAAACTTAGCAATACATCAAAGTTATGTTTTTCTTAATGTAACGCCCTGTATTTTATGGCATTTTTGAAGTGTACACTAAAAACTAGTACAATTTTATTTAAGGTTCCCTATACCTAATTTTTATAGTTTATGAGATATTTCAATTTGTTTAAAAATGCAATGTTGAAAAAAAGTCTTGTATCTCGGAAACGAATTAATCTAAAGAAGTGAAATGAAAACCGTAAATGGCAGATCCTTTGGCTGATTGAATGCGACATTCAACGTTTTTTAGTAGTATACAGGATGTTCAAGTACCTAAGTCAAAGTTTGTGAATTTTACTTGTGCGTAACTTTGTTATTTTAAATGGAACATATATTTTTACGTTGATAGATAGAAATTTTTATTTTCTTTAAACCAGTATTAAGAGTCCCTATACCCATCTCGACTAGTTTTTAAGTTATTTGGGTTTTTTTAGGTGGTTTAAGTAAATTGTCATTATCTTACCTTAATTTAATCTAGGTAGCTGGTGATTTTTTTTTGAATGTGTCAATTTGATGTGGATCCAGTTAGCACCATGAAAGCATACTCGTTGCAAGAAAGAACTGATATGATTTTAGTTATTGGTGAGTGTCAGGAAAATTGCTTCCTTGCGTCTCGGGTGTATGCGCAGAAGTACCCTAATCGAAAACGTCCAGATAAAAGGGTATTTGAAAAACTGTTGGACAGATTTCGTACCACAGGAAACGTTGCTTACATAAAGCGACATAAAACAACAATTGTAAGCGAAGAAAATTAATTTGTGGTATTAGGAGCAGTCATTGAAGAATCGCATAGCACCACAAGAAAGATTGCTAAGGAATTGGATTTAAGTCACATGACTGTATCTAAGATCCTAAAAAAACACAAATACCATCCCTACCACTTTCAACACCACCAACAATTATACTCTATGGATTATGAGCGAAGAGTTGATTTTTGCGTGTGGGCGCTCGATAGATACGCAGAAGATAATGATTTTTTTAATTATGTTCTATTCACTGACGAATCCACATTTCATAATAACGGACTAGTAAACTGTCACAATTTCCATTATTATGATACCGAAAATCGTCATCTTTTTCATACCTTCGATCGGCAGCATACGTGGAGTTTGAACGTGTTTGGAGGCATTATAGATGATCATGTAATTGGTCCACATTTCTTCAATAGACATCTAAATGGAAACGAATTTCTAAGCCCCCTTAAGAAGGACTTTTGTGCCCTTTTGGAAAACATTCCCTTAAATATTAGAAACCGGATGTGGTTTCAACTAGACGGGGCTCCTGTCCATTTCAAATGGTCCATCAGAAACTACCTTGATAGAAAATTTCCTAATAGGTGGATCAGAAGAGATAACACCAAATATGCTGAGGAACGTTAGAAGAGCATTTGAAGAAAGAGCTATGTTGTGCATTGGAGAAAATGGCAATTATGTTGAATGCTAGTGCCTTTTCGTTTATTTTATTGCGTTGTTTTTCCTTTATTTTATGGATACATACAAAAATCCCTTGTTATTACCTTTTTATACAAAAATATTTACTGTTGTTTTGCTTAGTTTGTATATACTTCTTAGCGTTTATGATATTCAGGTAAATTATGAAAAATAAAGTTTTTTCGAATAGTAAAATTAATTAAATAAATCAATGTAAACATACAAGGGATGTTCCATTTAAAATAACAAAGATAGGGACGAATAAAATTCACAAAGTTTGTTCGCCAGCAACTGAATCATATCAGCTCTTTCTTGCAACGAGTATGCTTTCATGGTACTGACGGGATGCACGGCAAATTGACACATTCAAAAAAATCACCAGCTACCTAGATTAAATTAAGGTAATGACAATTTACTTAGACCACTTAAAAAAATCCAAACAAGTTAAAAACTAGTGGAGATAGGTATAGGGACTCCTAATACTGATTTAAAGAAAATAAAAATTCCTATCTATCAACGTAAAAATATACTGGGTGTTTCATTTAAAATAACAAAATTATGCACGAGTAAAATTCAGAAACTTTGACTTAGGTACTTGAACATCCTGTATACTACTAGAAAACGTTGATTGTCGCATTCAATCAGCCAAAGGATTTGCTATTTACGGTTTTCATTTCACTTCTCTAAATTAATTCGTTTCCGAGATACTATTTTTTTTTTGCAACATTGCATTTTTAAACAAATTGAAATATCTCATAAACTATAAAAATTAGGTATAGGGAACCTTAAATAAAATTGTTCTAGTTTTTGGTGTACACTTTAAAAATGCCATAAAATACAAGGCGTTCCATTAAGAAAAACATAACTTTGATGCGCTGCTAAATTTTGGAACACCCTGTATATTGCACATTATTTTTAAAATGTAGAACTAATCCGCCTACATATATCCCAATATAAAACATTTCAAAAATTCTTGCCATTTGACTACCAGAGACCACGGCGTTACCGCTGTTACACCCTGTATATGAGAAATGAATAATTCTTTCTGATGGTGATAAGATCCAAAGTGGCGACTAAATTATATAATTAAAAAGCTGATGATGACCAGAAAAATGTCGCAAACGTCATATCAATACTCTTAAAGAAACTTACGAAACTTCCGTGAGAACTGTATTCTTGATGTCGTCGCAATAGCTGTTATAAATGAAGAAAATCAGATTTTCTGCGACGATTGGGGCTTCCTTGAAGGTGATTGGCGAAACGTTGGGCAATCCTAATTGTTCGTCTCCTAAATGATTGAGGGGAAAAAGAGAAACAATTAAACGCTATTACCTATTATTATACAGTTTCGTGGCGAGTGTAAACCTTTGGCTATTTTTGGAATGACCTTATTGGCGGTGTCTTTGATGCACTCGTTCAAATTGGGATCAGAAAGGGAACATCTCGGAATGTATGAAGCTGGAATAATCGAAAACAAAATATTCTTAACGTTGTTCAATAACGAGGGAAAAATTAAACTCACGAAGATCCTCTGCGTTGATTACGCTGAAACACACTGCAAGAATTATGTGGGGAATTGATAGACAATCTGACAACACCATTATAACTGCTGGTGTGGCTAGTCGAGAAATGACGATTTTGGATTGCGGAAAACGCACTTTTATTGCATTTCATCGATCAAAGTGCATCATATTACAACTTAAATAAATTAATAACCCAATTTATGCGATAAAAATACACGCGGAAGCAGACTCCTATTAGCGCTCTTATTTTTGTAGTAAAAGTCGTGTTTTTCTGTATAAATAAACAGCATCTAGTAATCTCTAGGTATTGACAATATTATTCCGCATTCTTTACACGGAGAATTGAAAAAAAAGATGTTAAATCAGTTGAATAGTCATTTATCCAAAGTGGCATATTTATATGAGAGCAAACAAATATATTTTTCTTCAATTAATTTACTTTATCAGTACCAGATATTCGATTCAAATGTGTACGGTGTTTGTTTTAAATAAAATAAACTGCGGATTAGATTAAAATATTGTAGAGAATTGGATTAAATGTGCTTCAATTAACCCAACAATTTATTGCAGCAACAAAATATATTTTGTCAGGAAAAAATTAATTCAACAAGATATTTACTTATTTGAAATAAACTAATTTGTAAGATTAAACCCAATGTTGCTACAACGAAAATATTTAGTCAAAAAGTTTAATGATCTCAACCGAATTATTTGCTAAAAGACTGTGACTACGATATCACTTCGTTATTTTAACGAAATATTTTATACTGTCGCTCTCTACCTAATTCCTGAGAACAACTTCATTAAATCACTATGACACTCAAGAAAATGTTTTTTTCGGGGTACCAATCATGAATACCTTGCCCATTTTCTTTCTAGTAGTTTTCTTCCCATACACTATAGCAAATACGTAAAATACTTGTGTGTTTTACATAAATTGTCGCATAGATAGCGTTTCTCCTTTACCATTCCAGTAACAGAACATATTTGGTATAAATAGCGTAATAAGTACGATTATAACGTAGTATCTGGTATACTAACGAGATAAACATCTAGTAGGTGCCGTGATCATTGAAACGGCGACTTCCTTCACCACATAGATGGCGCTTCTCCTTTACCATTCTAGTAACAGAACATATTTGGTATAAATAGAATAATAAGTACGATTATAACATAGTATCTGGTATACTAATGAGATAAACATCTAATAGGTGCCGTGATCATTGAAATGGCGACTGCCTTCACCGCATAGATGGCGCTTCTCCTTTTCCATTCCAGTAACAGAACATATTTGGTATAAATAAATTAATAAGTACGATTATAACATAGTATCTGGTATACTAATGAGATAAACATCTAATAGGCGCCGTGATCATTGAAACGGCGACTCCCCTTCACCGCATAGATGGCGCTTCTTCTTTGCCATTCCAGTAACAAAACATATTTGGTATAAATAGAATAATAAGTACGATTATAACATAGTATCTGGTATACTAATGAGATAAACATCTAATAGGTGCCGTGATCATTGAAACGGCGACTCCCCTTCGCCGCATAGATGGCGCTTCTTCTTTACCATTCCAGTAACAAAACATATTAGATATAACTAGCATAATAAATACGATTATAACGTAGTATCTGGTATACTAACGGGATAAACATCTAATAGGTGCCGTGATCATTGAAACGGCGACTCCCCTTCGCCGCATAGATGGCGCTTCTTCTTTACCATTCCAGTAACATAACATATTAGGTATAACTAGCATAATAAATACGATTATAACGTAGTATCTGGTATACTAACGGGATAAACATCTAATAGGTGCCGTGATCATTGAAACGGCGACTCCCCTTCACCGCATAGATGGCGCTTCTTCTTTACCATTCCAGTAACAAAACATATTTGGTATAAATAGAATAATAAGTACGATTATAACATAATATCTGGTATACTAATGAGATAAACATCTAATAGGTGCCGTGATCATTGAAATGGCGACTCCCTTCACCGCATAGATGGCGCTTCTCCTTTTCCATTCCAGTAACAGAACATATTTGGGATAAATAGCATGGTAAATTCGTTTACAACATGGTATCTGGTATTCTTACGAGATAAACATCTAATAGGTGCCGTGATCATTAAAAAAGCGACTTCCTTCACCGCATCATCCATTGGCGGAGTGATTCCTACGATCAACTGCCCTAATACGCGAGGTAAACGCTTAGAGCTTAAAATATCAACCGCATGCCCTCCATATTATGCGCTCAAGACAGTGCTTTATTAAATTTAATCAAAAATAAAGATTATAGTGATCATTCAATTAAATATTTATTGAAATGGAATATTCGAAATTTGGGAAGTTTATTTATTTCAAATTAAATATTTATTTGGTGTAAATAATTAATAATTATCTTTGATTGTTTAGGGAAGAATATAATTCTGCCTGACTTTTAGATATAATATACAGGGTGTTCCATTTTAATAAAAATCGAGAAAAATCATTTTGAACTATTTTAGTTGAAACGCCGATACTTTCCTGATGGGCATCCCATAATAAAAATAATTTACTGACATCAGCTTACAATTTCAATGAATCTGACAGCGTTTGTACCTATGAATTTTTATTTTTCCGAAGTGATTTTACAATATTTTAACGGAAAACAATTCTAACTGGAACAGAGCAAGAATAAGGTTGTTTTCATACTCTAGAAATGGATGAAATGTGATTACGGATGCTTAATAACGTAAAAATATACAGGATGTTTCAAATACAAAAGTGTATTATATCTTTGATTTTATGATAGAGCTATAATATCATAAATTAGAATTTTGAAAATTGTTGTAAATTATTATATTCAGAAGAGCACCATTTTCTACAGTAAAACAATATTGTTTATTTATATTTTTCGTGGTTAAAAAAAAAATAAAACTCATTTTCTTTATTGATTACTTATATATTTATATATTTTATCGTCAATGAGAAATCTACACATTACCATTACCACAACAAACAATAATGGATTATAGGAACTTCAAGGCGAAAACAGTTTACCCAACGGCACTTTACTAATTATAGAATTTATAGGATACTCAAAAGCGGCCAGCATATACGTATGAAATTTCGGTCTGAACTGTTCCCAAAATTTACGCCAATTTTTGTGGATGTAAGCGTTGACATCATCTAAAAATGACGAAATAAAATAAACATTAGTATACACAAACCGATTCCTTTATATTATGTCCGAGGGAATAATTTAAATTTCCCGCAATTACTTTTACCAACTTCAACGTAAAGATATTCACTGAGAAAAATACTACACGTAAAAATTATTCATGATATGATTGGCGCGATAAAGTTTTGAATGATACCTTCTTCGTTAGTTCAATGATACCTTCTTCGTTAGTTCAATGATACCTTCTTCGTTAGTTCAATGATTTGCAATTTATTCCAAGAACGAACAGTCAGCATACCTTAATGAAAAGGTGTACTGCAATGATTGAATTATCGCTGATTGAGTGAGAGTCTGGTGTGTTGCCCTCTATAGAGAGGGCGTGCGTCTAAACTCGTAATCTCTTAGTAATACGGCCATGGAAATAATGGCGGAAAAATTAAATTTGTGTGTTTATACCTGTTTGAGGTGAAGTCATGTTTCCGAAATTGTAACACGCACGAGTAACGTTTGAATGAATCGTAGGATTCAACAATTCTACGTACTCTTCCCCATTCTTCTTGTAGTATGACAACCCTGTCTTGAAATCAACTGTGACGTTAACTTTAAAATCATTATAGATATTTTTTAGAACTGGTATTCGTACACATCTTTTTTTTTTCAATCTTACCAACTGTAAAATTAAATTTGCCATGTCCGGCGGTTACTAAATCGATTATCTTGCCGCTGATGACGCTGTAATTTTTCGCCAGCACTTCTATTCGATCAAACCAGGCCGTGAAATGGGATCTCTTGCGTTTAAAATCCACCCTATAGAATCAGAATCACATATACAGTGTGTTAAAAAAAGGTTGTCGGATATTTTACCCAATTATAGTACTGGTGGTAATAAACAAAAAAGTCTTAGTCAACATGGGCCCGCAATTCAACTGTTTTTGACATATAGTCGATTGCATATTTTAAAATAAAAAAAAAAACATTTTTCGGTTTTGAGAATAGTTCCCTTTGTCATACAACTGATTGTGACTTAAAATTAGTTCTGTCAGACATCTGTCATCAGATTATTTATCATTTGCGTTAATTTTTTTTTGTTCTCAAATTATGCATAAGTACACAAATGCAGAAATGGCCGATATGCATTTTATGTACGGTCGTGCGAATGGTAATGCCACTGAAGCACGGCGTATGTATGCCGAAGAATTTCTAAATCGGTTGTTACCGAGTGATAAGATTTTCTCAAGACTTCATATCCGGCTGTCCGAAACTGGTTCATTTAAAATTAATGGTGGTTCTGGTAGACCTAGATCAGTTTCTTCTCCCGCAGTAGAATTAGATATTTTGCGGGAACAGCAGCTCTATCCCTACCACATTCAACGCGTGCAAGTTCTTGCTCCTCTCGATTATGATGCAACGAGGGTTTTTTGCCATTGGGTTTTACGAAAGCTGGCAGAAACTCCTAATTTTGCGACTCAGATTTTATTTAGTGACGAGGCTGGGTTTACAAGACACGGAATATTCAATTTTCATAACAATCACGTCTGGGCAGATGAAAATCCCCATGCTGTTGTTGAACTGCATCGCCGAAACCGTTTTCGCTAAATATTTGGCTTGCTATTTTTGGAGACTGTTTAATTGGTCCAGTATTTCTCCCTAATCGTGAAATGAATTACCCGTTTTGTTGGAAGACGTGCCACTTTTCAACAGATTAAATATGTGGTTTATGCACGATGGAGCTCCTGCGCATTTTTCCATCGTAGTTAGAAATTTCTTAAATCAAGATTACAACGAGAGATGGATAGGACGGGGGTGGACCAACTGCACGGCCTCCTAGGTCCCCTGACCTGACACCTCTAGACTTCTATGTTTGGGGGCATCTAAAACAATTAGTGTACGCACGATCTGTAAACAATTTGGAAGAACTCAGGCAACGAATCGTAAATTGTTGCGAGGAAATTCGGAGGACTCCAGGAATTTTCGAAAGATTGCGTCGATCTTTCATAAGAAGGTGTGAAGCGTGCTTAAAAATGAACGGTGGACATGTAGAACAGTTTCTTTAGTTTTACTTTAAATAAACATTTGTTTAATTTACATTGCGATCAGAATTTCTTTGAAAATTTTTATCCTACTAAAACAATATGCAATCGACTATATGTCAAAAACAGTTGAATTGCGGACCCATGTTGCCTAAGACTTTTTTGTTTATTTCCACCAGTACTACAATTGGGTAAAATATCCGGCAACCTTTTTTTAACACACTGTATATAGAGCTTTCAAAGTACACTGGGTGATACTTACCCTATATCTAACATCACCATCTTCTTCAGATCGTCAGTATAAGTGTCGTACAACATAATGAATGGATCTCCATCCAACGGGGCTTCCGTAAAAGACATTGGTGAAACTGGAGGTATCCCAAACTTGGCATCCCCTACAGAAAATAGTTTGTGTGTGTGTTTTTTTTTTGTTACTGTCTAATTATTATGACATATATACCTTTAGCGATGATAGGTATCACTTCATTAGCCTTCTCTTTGATGCACTGATTCAAATTCGGATCGGAAATAGAACATTTCGAGAAGTAACCAGCTAGAAAATAAGTATACAGGGTGTATCAGATATGGAGGTAAATATAATAATATGTAGCACCTGTAATCATATACAATCAAAAAGTCTTAATGCACAGGGGGCTATCTGTAAGCATTAACGAGAAAAAAATATTTTATAAATGCCGTGGGCTAGAGCCGCACCTGTGCCCAACCTAAATGCTGTCTCGAGTATACCCCCACATACCACTATCATTCAGCCATTATCGCTGTTAGTTTTGTGTGGATCGCCGCTTGGAGTGCAAGCCACTTCGAACATTTTATTTAAATTCTTCCCGTCTCGAAAAAAAACGATCCTTTTCAGGACCATTATGATTTCATATAGAGAAAATCGAAGCTTGATGCATCGGCAAAAGCGCGGGAATGTATAGATTCATTTTCGCGCGATATCATAGTAAAAAAGCGTGTTTGCAAATTTTCTGTATCTACATTTATTTCTGTGTAATTCGATTCAATTCATTTTGCGTTATATGATTAAATAAATCCAAAAGAAATAACTCAGATTCACGTGGTACCGTTTATTAACAACTAACTCTCGATTCGACAAAGCAAAAGAAAAATATTTACGTCTTTTGTAACTACTGAAGTCGCACATCCGGTGAAACTCGAACGTCTTATCAGGATATTAAAAATAATACTTTGTAGACTTACGTAGAATGCTCTTAACAAAAATTTTTATTTTATAAAAAGAAGAAATTTAAAATGCCTCAGTTTTGCTATTTTTACAAGGGCCTTTATTTATTCAGAATGACGTTAAATGAACTTACGGCATACCATTAAGAATAATACTAAATGAGTGCAATGTATTTATTTATACATAATACCACGTTTTGCGGGTGCTTAACATGACGTTTCCTTGCATCAGGCCCGGACTAAAGAAATTTTAGCTCTAAATTTTACTTTTTTTTTTATTCTTTAATGATGAAATCCGGTTTCGGTGGGTTTTGTGCTTTATATGTCGTGTAATTAACACCCAAGCAAAATTTACTTTTTTATTTGATACACCCTGTATAATTGATTTTAATTTTCTTTTAAATTTGGCGCTCTTCAAACAAAGAATCATGTACCATTTCGCGCCATTCTGGATACATGGTAATTATCTTTATAATCTGGGTTTAATAACTTACTCTAACTGTAACAATAAATGGAAACATTTATGATAATATACTTTAACGAGCTGACCGAACTCTTATATAGCAGCAATGATGATTTTATTTTTAATCAGCTACATACATACATTGGCAATAATAAACACATTGATTTGCCAAAACGAGAAAAAGTCATTTATTTTTACGAGATGATCCAACAACGCAGGAACTTTTTTTTTTGGCATAATTATTTATACGTATCACTTAACTTTTTTTTTATATTTTAACATAACAAACGATTTTTATTTAAAATACAATACGACATTAAATTTAATTCCAAAAATTTGAATGGAAACAGTCTTCTCTGTAGATGTACATAGAAATGACGATAACTCGCAAAAATGAACATTTAGAAAATAATCTAAAAACACATAACCTTTATTGTTTAATGTAGTTTAAAGATTAAAAAAAGAAAAATTGAATTTATAATATACAAAAGCGGAGGTGAGAAAAAAATGATATATTTTAACCCCCTAACCATCCCGGGGGCACGGCACTGTCCTTTTTTTGAGAACGATTAGATTTTTACCCCATCTATTCTCGTTTTTGAAATTTCGCAAAAAATGTGTTTTCGGGTGAAACTTTGAGTCCCCATTACACCCCCTAAAGCCAAATATGGGAAGCTAAAAAAAAACATGTCAAATATTTTTCGGTGTTCTACATTTCTACCAAATTTTATCAAGATCGTAGAGGTCAACTTGAGTGCCTTTGTTTTAACCCTGTTATAAGATTATTTAGAAGGATGACAGTTTTAACGAAATATTAGAATTCTAAAACTTACGTAATTCATTCCCTGTTCCGAAAGCTACGATACTTAGCAGAAGAAAAGTTTGCACCGCCATCAAATATCGCCCCATTTCGTCTGAATTACCTTAGACTGTTTAACTACTTAGATCGCACTTGTATTTATATGTAGATCGTGTTCAAATTATTTTCGGTCGTAAAACAATTGATACATAACCCTAATTTTTAAAATAACATATTTACCACTAATTCCTGGCATTTTAACGAGATAATTTTTAATGTATATGTTTTCAATTACGATACTCCTTTTTTAGGAATGCGTATAAAAATATTTAAATAAGGTAGCTTTTCAAATTTAAAACAGCTCAGTTATTTTCCTAAAAAAAAAGAAAAAAACAAGGAGGATTAAGGAATTTGTTTACAAAAAGCAGTAATTAAAATTCTTAAAATATTATTTTTCTATTTCATTTTTCTATTTCATTTGCATACCGAAACAATTTCACCATGGATAATAACGATGCTGAAATTGTACTATTTTCATCAGTACCTTTTTAATTTTAGAGTTGGATTCTTCAACTGTCAAATGTAAAATCTTTGACTCAACTCTCAGTGGGGAAGCTGTATGTGTGAATCTATTACACACAAAAAAAAACAACGCTTCATCTGAATGCGCTTGCATTCTAATTTTCCGACATTATTTTTTACCAAAGCGAAAAATCTCCTGCATCCTGGAAAACACCCATAATAATAATAAATAATCTCCAGAAGCTTCAGTGATATTTTACAATGTCGATTCAATTAACCGGGTAAGCATTCGAGAATCTAAAATCGATTAATATCAAACAAATTTAAATTTTCCCGCAATTATTTTCAGTAATTTCAACTTTCAACCGAACGAAATTACTTAAACTTTTGTATTACAATCAAATAATTATTTTAATACTGTTCAGATGGAGTTATTAAAAATTATTGGGGAAATTTTAAATTTGACACAATATTGCAGAAGTTGAACAAGAAACAAATCCAAATGCATGTTGTTGTTCCTTTCATCATTTTACTCAAAACTTGTCGTTGATTCAAAACGTTATTTTTATTTCTTTTTTATCTTTCAATTAATTATAGACATTTTAATACTAATTTCTCTAAATAAGTAGATTGGTGTACGTAAAATGGATTTTAATAACATACCATTTAAATTAACGTTAGAAAATGAAGGTCAACTATCGTTTTTATTGCAAATTTGAGATTATAAATTAAAAAAATTAACGAACATAATTGACATTAACTGTTTACTACTTTGATACCAAATTACATATGGCTACTAGTGGAATGCGTAAAATTACGTACCTAGATTATTGTATATACTATGTTAAGTTTTGAATTTATACAGAAAAAAATATACATTCTTTGTGCCAATCGATTGTCCGTCAAAAAATACGTATAAATGTCAAAAACGGTTTCAATATTTTCACTTCAAACATTAACTGATACTGAAAACGTATTTTTGCAATTAGTGCCGTAACCATACCATTTATTCCACTAGTGCCGTAATAGGGGTCTATTACAGCACTAGTTGCGTAATAGAAATGGAACATTTAAGCAGATTTATTTTAAGTTGGTCACATTTCAACAGAAATGGAGATGTCAATATGACATTTTGTAAGCAAGTTTGAGGTTATTATATTAAAATTCATTGTAAGATTTGATATTTTTAATTAATCTTTGAAATAGTACAACTATTATAAACATTTATATTAACGTTTGAATTATCTTTCGAAGTGATAGTGATATTGCTTCTGTTGGAGTACTCAAACTGTGAACCATTCCCAGAAGTTCTAGGTAGATTCACATTATTTTCCTGTGCAAACATATTTCCAACATCAATTTTATTTTTCATAGAAGAGGCAACGTAACCTTCAGCAACAGCCGTGCTTTTCCAGCCACCTAATCGTTTTATAGTTAAAATATCACCTCCAGTATTTGCTATATGTGTCGCACTGGATCTTCTAAAACAATGTCCTGTATAAAGATGAGGATCTGGTAAATGAAGAAAACTAGCAATTTGTTTAGGAACATTTCCCATGGTGTTAATACCGATAGGGCTATTAATTAAGCAGCCATGACGATAAGTTAGAAAAAAACGTTTGTGAGTAACTGTTTTAGGCCGCAGATTATTATATTTTTTTATAAGTTCGATGCAGTTTACATCAGTCACTGCGAACATTCTGGGTACATTGTTTTTTGTTTTAGGTATGTTGACTATAATGGAATCGGAATTGTATTGAAGATCTTCCACACATATATTAATTAATTCTTCTCGCCTACAGGCTCCATTATATCCTATTATCAAAATAACCTTGAATATAAAGAATTTACAAAAAAGTAACGAAATAAAATCAACACTAACCTTTATAGCTAAGTATATTTTATCATCGGCTTGTTTCAAAAATCTATGAATATCTTCTTCTCTAAAATTTTAGATTTTTTTGTTTGATAACCTTTAGATAGCCGTTTTAATAATGCTTGAAGTTTCATATATTTTGATATATCCACATTTCTATGTACATTTAAACACGATTTTAACATCGAATAAATCGATCATAATGATGACGATTTATAATCTTTACGTAGCATTTCAAAATAAGCAAGTAAGACGTTCTCAGAAATATGAAGAATTTCCTTTTCTTTGCACCATTTTTCAAAATTTTTGTATCGCTTTTAATGCATAGTGTACGATTTCTCCGGAAGTAAAATATTAATGGTTTTTTCAGCAATTTGCCGTATTTCAGGCGGAGTGCATGAAAAAGTTGTGAACTCATATTAAATATTATAATGTAGTTACTTTAGTAATATAATATATAACAAATTTCAAAAATGTGTCAATTTTAAATTAACTTGTCAATTTAAATCTTGTGCCAAACCAAGGTGACAACTGGTGACAACCGCCACAAAATTTCCCTAGATTATCAAATTTTTTCTCGTTTTGCTTTTACAAAAAGAGAAATTTTAAAACTAATTGCAAAAAATAGCATAAAAGACACGTTTCATTTGACATTAAAGCACTCATTCAGTTAAGAAACTCGTGGCTACGCCGCTCGTTTCTTAAACTCTGAATTCGTACTTTGAAACGTCAAAATGATTATTTCCTGTATAGGTAAAGACCTTTAAATTGAGAATTATAAAAAGTATATTCAAACTGTGTCCTAATATACCATACAAATCTGTTTATATTTGAAGATAAATAATTTAAAATATTCATATGTTTTGATTTCACTTTTAGAAAGAAATATTTTTTTAATCTCTTCTATTGTTTAGTTCTAACACTCTTTCGCTCTCGATAATATGTAATATAAATGAAAACAACGGCCTCTTATGGAACTACTTATTTTTATTGTTGATTATTACTTAAATAACAGCAACGTTTCAATAGAAACTACTATCTTTATCAAGCTACAAGCAGGTATTTATTGTTTAATTTAACGATGTAAATTAGCGCTAATCCGATTATTAAATCCAATGCAAATAATGAAAATTAATTAAAATGTTACTAATCACTGATATTTACTTCACATATACTTACCTAATTAAACAATGTTACGGACAGTCTGTGTACATTATTAAACTTTTTTTGTACCTTCATTAGCATTGTAATATTCAATTTGAAAAGATTAAAGAATAAAAAAAAAACATTGCGCATCCCCCAGATTCGAACTTGGGTACACACAAATCTGTTTAACTTTGAAGGTAAATAATTTGTAATATTAATGTTTTACTTTCATTGTTAAAAGAAATATCTGTTTAATCTCTTATTGTTTACTTTCGCGAATAAAGATTATTATCCAATACAATTAAGCAAAATTGATTTAAAATGTTACTAATTACAGATATTTACTGTCAAATATTAGTTAATTAAATAATATTACCTAATACAGTCTGTGTAAATTAAACATTTTTGTGTACATTCATTATCAATGTAATATTCAATTTGAAAAGATTAAAAGTTAAAGAAAAACATTTCGATCTCAGTCAAATATGTACTATATCCCACTTGGCAAAATTTAAATTTCCCACAATTATTCTTAGGCCGGTTTTACATTATACTTAATTTAGTATGAAACTTTGATATAAATTTGCTATTAAATATTTCAAAGAGTATCATACAGAAAAATTTATTTGTAAATTTCGTACGAAATATTGTACTAAATATTTAGAACCTGTTCTATTTTCTCATTAATTTTACAAACGAAATATGCGTGCGCAATATGTGAATTGTTGGTTAAGTCCAGTGGGATAGGTCGGCGTTTGTCGTACCATACAGATCGCTCAATCTAAGTTGACATAGACAACGCAAAAATACACGATGTAGTTTGTAATTGAGTCAAAGCATAAGGAAGTTCTGTTGTCTATCGTATATCGCTGTATCACCATCCATTTTAGAATAATGTCGTGGTCATGTCAGCAGGTTGATTTGTTGATTGATTATTCAAAACTACCCTAGATAAAGTTAAAATTGATTGATTGTATAACAATTTGTTGAACATACTCAATTTTATAATCTATAAAAAAAGATAGAAACATACAAAAAATTGAATTTTATTTTTTAGAATTATATTTCATCCCTAACTTGTCTTGCAAAATTAGCAGATCTATTGCCACTTGTCGTTGCACCTTACCAAAATTTCAACATTTTCCTCTGCAACTTCATCTATATCGATGTAGCTTAAGTTTTTAGTAGAACACTAGAAATAAGCTTATAATGACCATCTAGGTCTAAGTACTACTAGACTATTTGCGCCTTTATAATTGAAGAAGTAAAATCTATCAAATCCCGGCCTATCCACGTCCGTCAAGATTACCTAGACAATGAGGAAACTGCCAAAGTTCATCAAATCGTTCGACAATAGACCGTCAGTTCTTAATCTCGAATTTGATAAATTTAGAATGCATCTTCCTTCAGGTCACATACTTATCCAATTTTTACATATTTTACGGGACTAGCTATCATAGTTACATTTAAAGATGATAGCCATAACAGCAATACTTCTTGGTCAGCACTTTTACGTAATATTAATCCTTTTCATAACTTTTTTCATACTAATTTTTTACTTTAAATATCAAACAGACATATTAAAATATTTTGTACCAATTTTCAGATGTAATTTTTTTTATGTATGACATGCAGGTAAATTTCTTTATAAATTCAAAATAAAATTTTATACAAAATTTCATACTAAATTAAGTATAATGTAAAACGGGCCTAATGAACGAATTTAAATTTTCCCGCAATTATTTTCAGTAATTTCAACTTTCAACCGAACGAAATTACTTAAACTTTTGTATTACAATCAAATAATTATTTTAATACTGTTCAGATGGAGTTATTAAAAATTATTGGGGAAAATTTAAACTTGATTAATATTGCAGAAGTTGAACAAGAAACAAATCCAAATGCATGTTGTTGTACCTTTCATCATTTTACTCGAAACTTGTCGTTGATTCAAAACGTCATTTTTATTTCTTTTTTGTCTTTCAAGTAATTATAGATATTTTAATACTAATTTCTCTAAATAACTAGATTGGTGTACGTAAAATGGATTTTAATAACATACCATTTAAATTAACGTTAGAAAATGAAGGTCAACTATCGTTTTTATTGCAAATTTGAGATTATAAATTAAAAAAATTAACGAACATAATTGACATTAACTGTTTACTACTTTGATACCAAATTACATATGACTACTAGTGGAATGCGTAAAATTACGTACCTAGATTATTGTATATACTATGTTAAGTTTTGAATTTATACAGAAAAAAATATACATTTCTTTGTGCCAATCGATTGTCCGTCAAAACAATACGTATAAATGTCAAAAACAGTTTCAAAATATTTTCACTTCAAACATTAACTGATTCTTAAAACGTATTGAAGTTATACGCGTTTGTAATGTATTATTTCCTGTAGGTAAAGACTTTTAAATTATGGATTATAAAACGTATATTCAAACTGTGTCCTAACATACCATAAGTTTGTTCCTTGGTGTTACATCAATTACACTGGTGCATATTGTCTCTTTCTCAGATGCATAAAGAGTAAATCTTTTATCCTGTTTTAAGTAGGAGTCAGTGTGGAAAGTGTAGCACCAGCGAACAAACCTCATACAAATCTGTTTATATTTGAAGATAAATAATTTAAAATATTCATGTTTTGGTTTCACTTTATAAGAAATATTTCTTTAATCTTCTATTGTTTAGTTCTAACACTCTTTCACTCTCAATAAATATGTAATATAAACGAAAACAACGGCCTGTTATGGAACTACTTATTTTTATTGTTGATTATTACTTAAATAACAGCAACGTTTCAATAGAAACCACTATCTTTATCAAGCTACAAACAGGTATTTATTGTTTAGTTTAACGGTATAAATTAGCGCTAATCCGATTATTAAATCCAATGCAAATAACGAAAATTAATTAAAATGTTACTAATCACTGATATTTACTTTACATATACTTACCTAATTAAACAATGTTACGGACAGTCTGTGTACATTATTAAACTTTTTTTGTACCTTCATTAGCATTGTAATATTCAATTTGAATAGGTTAAGGAATAAAAAAAAACATTGCGCATTCCCAGATTCGAATCTAGGCACACACAAATCTGTTTAAATTTGAAGATAAATAATTGTAATATTAATGTTTTCCTTTCATTGTTAAAAGAACTATAATATTTGTTTAATCTCTTATTGTTTACTTTAACGGAAATTCAATTATTACCCAATACAATTAACCAAAATTAATTTAAATGTTACTAATTACAGATATTTACTTTCAAATATAGTTAATTAAATAGTATTACCTAATACAGTCTGTGTAAATTAAACGTTTTTTATGTAGCTTCATTATCAATGTAATATTCAATTTGAAAAGATAAAAAGTTAAAGAAAAACATTTCGATCTCAGTTAAATATGTACTATATAATCACTTGGCAAAATTTAAATTTCCCACAATTATTCTTAGTAACTTCAACATTGAAACACGAAATTATCAATGGTTTTGTATTAGATTACTCGTTATTTTGACGTCTTTCAGTTGAAATTACTAAAAATAATTGCGGGAAATTTAAATTTTGCCAAGTTCGGATTCGGCTTTAAAAAATTATCGTCTATTATATCGTATGATTAAGATTTTACAAAAATACTCAAAGTGTCTCCACTATCAACTGTCAAAACAGGCACCAAAAATTTTTTAACGGCTTCTTGTAAATTAATTAAAAAAATTAATTGAATTAAAGGAAATCTGTATAGGAATTTTATTTATAGAAAAAAATTTAAGGTTTTTCTAAGAAATATTAATATTTTTCTTGGTAATATTGCAATGTCAGATTTTTTTTCTAAGAAACAGAAATTTTCGTATAATATTCACGTAAAATACTTGTATTAGGGGAAAATTTCTAACATTTCGACACTTTCTTTAAGTTAGTAAGTAAGTATAAGTGATTTTTACGAAAAAAATATTACATAAATTTTTTAGTGTGTAAGTATATAGTTATACAGGGTATATCAGATAGAGAGGTAAATATAATAATATGTAGCAGCTGTAATCATATACAATCAAAAAGTCTTAATGCGCAGGGGGTCTATCTGTAAGCATTAACGAGAAAAAAAATATTTTATAAATGCCGTGGGCTAGAGCCGCACCTGTGCCCAACCTACATGCTCTCCGGAGTATACCCCCACATACCACTATCATTCAGCCATTACCGCTGTTAGTTTTGTGTTGATCGCCGCTTGGAGTGCAAGCCACTTCGAACATTTTATTTAAATTCTTCCCGTCTCGAAAAAACGATCCTTTTCAGGACCATCATGATTTCATATAAAGTAAATCGAAGCTTGATGCATCGGCAAAAGCGCGGGAATGTATAGATTCATTTTCGCACGATATCATAGTAAAAAGGCGTGTTTGCAAATTTTCTGTATCTACATTTACTTCTGTGTAATTCGATTCAATTCATTTTGCGTTATATGATTAAATAAATCCAAAAGAAATAACTCAGATTCATGTGGTACCGTTTATTAACAACTAACTCTCGATTCGACAAAGCAAAAGAAAAATGTTTACGTTTTTGTAACTAGTGAAGTCGCATATCCGGTGAAACTCGAACGTCTTATCAGGATATTAAAAATAATACTTTGTAGACTTACGTAGAATGCTCTTAATAAAAAAGGAATGTTTATTTTATAAAAAGAAGAAATTTAAAATGCCTCAGTTTTGCTATTTTTACAAGGGCCTTTATTTATTCAGAATGACGTTAAATGAACTTACGGCATACCATTAAGAATAATACTAAATGAGTGCAATGTATTTATACATGATACCACGTTTAGCGAGTGCTTAACATGACGTTTCCTTGCATCAGGCCCGGACTAAAGAATTTTTAGCTCTAAATTTTACTTTTTTTTATTCTTTAATGATGAAATCCGGTTTTGGTGTGTTTGTGCTTTATATGTCGTGTAGTTTTAAGCAAAATTTACTTTTTTATTTGATACACCCTGTATACCCTGCACTTTTTTGACACGCTGTATAAAAAAGAAAAAATCAATGGTGAATTCTACTAAACTTTTGTTCTAAAATGAGAGTAGGGTTGAACTAATAATAATAATAATAAAAACAAACATACTAAATTAATAATGTTGTTTATTTATGTGGTAATTATAAATAAAACACATTGCTAAGAAATATGTATTTTATATTTTAAGTTACATACAATGGTTTAAACAGAAAAATAACAAAAAGAATAAAGAGATACGACTTTTATACACCAGTTGTTGCATACAAAAAAGATAACTAATTGCATTATTGCAAATAATGAGAAATGCTCAAAAAATGATGTTTTATTTCAAATATTCCTATTTATCACACCAAATTCCTCCTCACACCACTTTTAATCGCAAGAACCAATTTGTTGATCGAACTTTAAATTCGACTGTGGAAACCTTCAAAACGGAGCTATCTCACGCATTCGTCAACATGCTGATTCTTTCTTGCGTTAATATTCCGATATCTACGATCGCCTCTGGTATAAGCAACTCCTTGACATCGTATTTTAGTGACTCTTCGTACGCGTACAGAATACTGGTGTCGTACAGCATCATTTTACATTGCGCTAGAGCTTCGATGCAATTTTTTAATCGTGCTATTGTTTCGCGCTCAGGCCTCGGCACGACCTCTTCTAGATTTTGTACGAAACCCCCTACTGACGTTTCCTCTAAGTTTACACCTGGACTGATCCATATGTAGCCGTTATTGCCCAGAATGAGACTGGCACCGTTAGGCAAGTTGTGAAATCTCGTTTTGCTTCTCTTAATTAGAGTAGGCGGTACTTTTACTAACACCCCTTGGGATAACTGAGCAAAATTTAAGTGAAAAACAGTATAATTATTATTATTAAATTAGAAAAATACATGTAAAGTAATAATTTATGGGGTAAATGTGAGACCAATAATACAGCAGTAATGATTTAATAATTTTTAGGCATACATTGCAGAATTATTCCAAAATTATGATAATACAAACTTTTTTTTTTGGAAAAAACTACTAATACACCTTATTGTACAAGAAAAATGGACGATTTTTAGGTTATGTTGACGTACAAAACGCACAATTTCTTTTTCAGCGAAGAAAAAGCAAACAATCTTTTCCTTTTAAAAAATAACTTAGATGTAGCAATTTAGCACTGATTTTTAACAATAATCCGTTGCGAAAAGTTAATTTTTTCGAGATTTTGGCATTTTATATCATAACATAACCTAGAAATCTCATATCATTTTTTTTTAAAAAACAATTACGAAAAAATTTCGCGACAAAACCATTAAATACAGCAAAACTACATGAGTAAATTTAAACTTACCTTTCCATATTTTAAACTTCTAGTGTGCAAAGACAACGACCCGTCAGAGAAAACATTCTGAACTTCGGCACTGATCAAATCCCCCTCTTGCAAGTATTTCCTCATCATGTGCTCGTCTTCTGCTGACCTCCTTCTCTGAAATCCATCGATTATTGACGAAAACAAAAATTTAAGCTCAAATTTCAAATAATACCAATTCACCCCCAGGCAAATTCACCGACGATAAAAGCAGGATAGAATCCAATCTTGAGTTCGTGTCGACCTTCCATCGTTTCTGTTGCACCTCCGTTATGCGACCGATCACAACGTCTCCGGTCTCTCCATTATATCGGCATTTTAGAGGCCTTACCGATATTAATTTGTTGATTTCTTCTTTGACACCGGCAACGGAGGCTTTCAGATCGCCATTTTCTTCGTAGGTACCGTGACCTCTGAGGAAATGCACTTATAACTATGAATTTTCACTCGTACTCTAATCATATAGCTTTATAATACCTCATAAATTCATCTTGTTTTGTTATTACTTGTCCAGGTGTGTAAATTTTTGGTGGACGTTGATTTACTGCTATACTGTAATTAACGCGATCGTTTGCCAAGCGAATTTGTATTTTCGTAGGCATTTTTTAATTTATAACCCAGTTATTCCGGCACTTGTAAATATTTTCATTTAAAATTCGTTTACAACGTTTGACAACTTTTTGAACTTGTCATTTGTCAAATTTTCACAAGAAAAGGAACGGTTGCTCATAAGTTAAAAATCATGCAAAGTCGTATTTGAGCGTCGTTGTTATTCATACTAAGAACTAATAGAAAAAAAAAATAAGGAATTTGTAATACAATAGGATACGTTATCATGTACTTATATAGTATATTAAGATATGGTGTAATATAGGTATTTAAGTATTTATATTGATATTATTAAACAAATTATTGCAATAGTCCAAACTAGGACAGTATCAGCGCCAGATGGCGCAAAAATAGCTTTTCACGTAAAGTTGATTTGCCTGTGTTGCATTAGTGAATAGGCGGTAATAAAATGCAATATTTTCCCTGTATATTTTTATAAATAGAATTTATTAACTAGTGTGTATTTAATTTATTAAATTTAAAATCAATTACTTAAAATATGACGATTTCTAACTTGTTGCTTTAGCAGTAACATTTGCTTTTTTAAAGTTGTTCAAGATGTATTTGCAAGACATCTAACCTACAATTTAAATGTCAAAAATCAATCTTTAATACAGTTATCATCAAATAAGAGATATGAGTTTAAACACATCCCAGACCATTATATTTGATAATGTATATAAAAAAAAAGCTCGAGTTAAAAAGCGTTGCGACTTATACAGATATGTTGTAGGGATCTGGGATTATAAAAGCCGGACTTGCCAATGAACGAATTCCCAAATGCATCATTCAAAACCAGTACGTTTTCCACATCTCCATTCCTAAAATTCCAAATACATGTATTACATTCTTCTGTAAGCTCATTTTTTTTTCAGAGTTTCGCGATTGAAAACAGGAGATCCACGTGCGGAAATTCTTATCGGAGCACAAGATGACTTAAGCAAACTATCGGTAACGCGTCCTGTAGAACATGGCGTCATCATCGATTGGGACGACATGGAAAGGGTTTGGCACCACATTTACCATAAACAATTGAATTTGCTCTCAGACGAACATCCGGTGCTATTCGCCGAACCGGCTTTTAATTCTGCACGTAATAGAGAGAGAATCGTTGAAATATTTTTCGAAAAATTCAATGCCCCAGCTATGTATACCTCCATGGAAGCAATTCTCACATTGTGAGTAAATATGAGATAGTATTAGATATTAGTTCAGCTTATCAGAGCTACATCTGTGATGTTGAGAATTCAATTTACAATGACCCTAAACAATTTTGGGCATTTATTCAAAATAGGAAGGGCATAATACTAGAATCCCTGGAGTAGTTAAGCATAATAACACTGAATTTAGTTCACCTGATGCTATAGTCAACGCTTTTTGTGACTACTTTAACAGTGTGTATACGTCTTCCTCTAGTAGCAATCTCCCTATTTTCCCTGATATTGCTAACGCGCCTCTTAATTTATCTTTTATATCAGAGAATGAAATCGAATCTACCTTACGTACATCTAAAAATTGTTTTACCACCGGTTACGATGCTATACCTAGCTTCCTACTTCGTGATTGTGCAACTGTACTCACAAAACCTTTACATACAATTTTCAATTTAATTCTGAAGCATTCGAGATTCCCTACACTCTGGAAAATAGCCTACATATGTCCAGTTCTCAAAAAGGGAGATCCAACAGAGATTAAAAACTATAGACCTGTATCACTTTTATGTAATTTTGCCAAAATTTTTGAGTCCATTTTACACAAACATATTTATAATTGCATACAGAAGTTAATATCTCCCTTTCATCATGGATTTATGCGCAATAAGTCTACTGTGACTAATTTAGCCTGCTTTACGCAGTTTGTCTCTGAAACGATGGATAACAGTGGTCAAGTTGATGTTGTTTATCTCGATTTTTGCAAAGCTTTTGATCAAATTGACCACTTCTCAGAAAATTGCGTGCGTTTGGACTGTCTGATTCTTTAATGCTGTTGTTGGAATCTTACCTGCTGGATAGAAGACAGTGCGTTAGGTATCGCAATTATATTTCAAAGGTTATTACTCCTACTTCTGGCATTCCGCAGGGATCTAATTTGGGGCCTCTCTTATTTCTAATATTTATTAATGATTCAGTCACCAACATTCAGTCTGAGAAATCAATGTTTGCCGACGACGTTAAATTATTTACATCAGTTAACTCAGTAGTAGATGCTGAGATTCTCCAACGTGACATTGATGCCGATTCTCTTGTGGTGCAATAGGTGTAGGCTTTCCTTGAACATTTCAAAATGCACATCCATGATGTATACAAAGAAAGTGAATCGCTTTATTTATCCTTACTCTATCAACGGCACTATTTTTAACATCCACTGAGAATGTTAGAGATCTTGGCGTTTTATTTGACTCTAGGCTATCCTTTTCTAACCATATTGCGGGTATTGTTGCTCAATGTTTTAAACTCTTTGGCTTTATTTATCGGAATTGCAGGGACTTTCAAAACACTATCACACTTAGCACTTTATCCTATTCATTAATTCGATCTAAATTAGAATATGCGATTATTATTTGGTTTCCAATTTATTCTTCACATATTAACGCAATTGAGTCTGTTCAAAGAAAATTTCTGAAGTTTTTATACTATTTAGTTGAAGGAATGTACCCGGTGAGAGGATTCGACTACGTTGTTCTTTTAAATCACTTCAATTTCAGTTCCTTATATGTAAGGAGAATTATTAGTTTGGTCAAATTTTTATTTTGTCTGGTTCATGGTAGAATTGATTGTCCATGGCTTTTATCCAAACTAAATTTTAATATTCCAAGGCTGAATTCTCGTTCTCACCCAACTTTCTATTGTGTTTCAAATCGAACTAATATTCTACGTTCTTGCCCTATTTCCTTAATGTGCGGGTACTACAATAGAATCTCTGATAGTTGCGACCTTAATAGCGATAGTTTAAGTTTCATAACTGAGTATGCTCATAATTATTTTTCAAATTTAATTTTTTAGTCTAGCTCGTAAGAATTTATGTAATTTTTTTTATGTTTGATCTTTATTTAACTTATTTCATAACTGAATATGCTCATAATTATTTTTCAAACTTAATTTAATAAATAAATTTAATATTCATAGTCTAGCTCGTAAGAATTTATGTAATTTTTTTTTTTTTGAATGTTTGATCTTTATTTAACTTATATTATTAACGCATGTGTAATTTATATTGCAGATGTGTGCATTATGTTTTCCTGTAATTGCGTATTACCTGTTGGAAATAAATTATTATTATTATTATTATTATCATCATATCTATTTTTCTGTTTTTTTTTTTTTCTTGTAATGTTTGTACTAAATAAATAAATTTTGTTGCAGATATGCCTCAGGTCGTACAACTGGTGTTGTATTAGATTCTGGAGACGGTATAACAAGTTCCGTACCAATTTACGAAGGTTTTGCTATACCTGAAGGTATTAAAAGAATTGATTTTGCCGGCCGGGAAGTAACGCAATATTTATGGTAAAATTCCCACAGAATTTGTATTTACAATAATTTTATCGCTTTTATTTCAGTATGCTGTTAAAAAAAGAAGGTATCAACTTGTCGACGAGTGCCGACTTTGACATAGCACGTAGAATTAAAGAAAACATGTGTTACATGGCAGAAAACCCAATCAGTGAAGAAAATAGCACCAAGGACACAGCACTCTTCAAATTACCCGATGGTAAGGAAATAGAATCGGTCCTTCCAGATTCAGAGCGGGTGAAGTTCTATTCCGGCCCCATTTTCTCGGCAGGGAATGCGACGGTTTGCACGAGATCCTCTGCAAATCGATCGAAGATTCTGATTTGGATTTGCGAAGCACTTTATCTAAAAATATCGTATTATCTGGAGGTTCAACGTTGTTTAAAGTAAATCGATTCACTATCTGTTACGTTGTTATAATAAACATTTAATTTTGTAGGGTTTTGGCAGTCGATTATTGTCCGAGTTAAAAGAAATCTCCCCAAAATGTGCACAATTGAAGGTAAAATGAAACCGTTAGTGTGATTCTCGCTGCATGTTTTTAAATTTACAGATATCGGCACCGAAAGAACGTTTATATTCTGTCTGGATTGGAGGAACAATTCTAGCATCGTTAAACAGTTTTCAAAATGCTCTCGTCACAAAACAATCTTACGAAGAGAAAGGGAAAGAATTATTCCGTATGAAACATTCGAATATTTTATTAGATCATTATTATTCCATTTTTAATAAGCAGAGAATTTGTTAGATTAATAAAAGTGCTTTATCTAAACTGTTACTTATATTTTATATACTAATATGATGTAATAACTTATAATTTCTATGTTAAAATATTAATAATTTATGAATAAAATATAAACAAAATACTTCACAACAAATCTAGTACATTGATTATATATAATAATAATAGATAAACTACGTCCATAAGAGGCAATGGCAACGCTTAAATTTGAGCTTTTGGACCACGCCACTATAAGCCGCCACTGTTTCCTGGTCCAAAATACACGTGGGATATCTGAGATCTCAACCCATGTTATACAGGTAATTCCGAAAAAAACGATTAAATTTCGTTTTTTTTGCTCAAATTAAACGAATCTTCATAATTGGACATAACGTTAAATTTGAAACAACATTTCCTGATAAAAGAATCTTCTAAACCCAAAAAATGAGATACTTTACTCTTAACGTAGTTTCATATTTTTGACCTTCCCTGGTATACAATTAAATTTTAAGCAGATTTGATAACGGTTATTTTAGTTTCCAGACATGCAGAAGCAATTTGTAAGAAAAAAGGTTCACTAAATTCAAAGACAAACAAATTTCACATATGATGCGCACGGTCTACCGATCACTGTGTGCTATATATTCCTTTCTTTTTTTTATATTATTACGTTATATATTTATTATATTATATTTATTTATAAAAGTTTTCTCCTAAAACTACTAATAAAAGTTCCAGCATAAATGATCTTTATTTGCGCTCACGCTGTATATATTACAAAGTATTTAGTAAGCACCTGTTGCTTGTATGTTTAACACTCACAGTTTTGCTCTTACACACATTGCTTTATTGCATTAGTTTGGTTTTATTTTAATTTATGTATAACACCAGAATAAAATAAGGTTAAGGTATACAAAATTTGATTTAAAATTATTAGTCCCAACACAATTTATACTCGATATTTTTACCGGCATATATTACATTTTTAACATCTGTTCATTACTTTTTACGTATCCAGATTTAGATACGCAAAAAACTACCTTTGTTTTTTGTTCCGTAGATATACAAGTTGTAAATTCAATGAATGTGCCACTCTCCGCTAGAGTACGCCTATATAGTTAGGTTTTCATAAATGCTAAAATAAATCTGACCAAAAATTTAATTTGAATATGTAGATATAAGCGACATCTAGTGACAATTTAATTGGCTATTTTGATAAAGTGGCTGTTGGTATATCTATATTATATATAATCAATAATCTAGTATCATTTATTGCATAAACTGTCACATTTTCGTATGAGAAATTGTTTTTACGCGAGTTCAAATTACAGGTCGCTTTAGATTTTAATAATTCAAATATACCAACAGATGTCGGCACTCAATTAGAATAAATCTGTTCAATTTCTACAATAGAAATAATACTAAAATAATTTCTACAAAAATAATTTAAATTGATTACAAATTCTGCAATCTCTTCATTCTCAAAAGCTATATAAATCGAACAGACCCAATAAAAATGACATTTCTTGTTATTGTCAATTCCTACCATCTATCGGACGTAAACATAAATATTTCTGACAATTATGAGTCAAATCTTTACGTCTGTAGCTAACCTCTTTTGATATTTCCCTAATAATTGATAAATAGGTGTGTAATATTTATTTCAAATCATGGAAGCGTATGATGTAATTGTAAATCAGCCGGTTGTGATAGATAACGTAAGTAATTCAACCAGTTTACTTCACACAATATAACCATCTAGATAATGTTTCTTACAAATTATACATAACTGGTGATACTTCCCCAGGGATCCGGTGTCATTAAGGCGGGTTTTGCTGGGGACCAAATCCCGAAATGTCGTTTTCCAAATTAGTAAGTCGCCTTATAAGTATTATAAGTAAAATTATATTATGTATCCTTAGTATCGGTGTGCCGAAACATGTTCGTGTCATGGCCGGCGGATTGGAGGGCGATGTGTTTATCGGACCGACAGCAGAGGAGCACAGGGGATTATTAACGATAAAATACCCCATGGAACATGGGATTGTCACCGATTGGAACGATATGGAGAAAATCTGGACATATATTTATAGTAAAGAGCATTGTGCACATTCGCCGAGAACATCCGTTTTATTGACGGAAGCTCCGTTGAACCCCAGGCCGAACAGGGAGAGATCGGCGGAGATTTTATTCGAATCGTTAACGTTCCGGCACTCTTATCTCAATGCAGGCTGTGTTAAGTTTGTAAGTGCTGGTTTTTTTTGTTTTGTATATAGGGTGAATACTTTTGCAGTGAAAAAAATGATAATTTTATAGATAAACTGCTGATTTGGTAATTTATATATTATGCATATGAAAAAAGAGGTTATGTCGCCAAATCTACAATGCTTTTTCTTTTTTTTTTTTTTGGAGATAATGTAAGTACCGAAAATTTGAGTAATCTCTGGTAAAGAAGTGCTATTTCTAGGTTATGTTTTTTTGACATTTCTGATTGATAGTGGACCTGTGAAAGTAAAAGTTACTAAAAATCTACATTTAATTTGTTTGAATTTCGCTTTATTGGTTACTTCTAGTAATTTTACTTTTATGGCATTAAAAACGACATTTTACACTGATTTTTTTTGTGTATTTACTAATCATTTCTATATATAATACATAATTTAAATATTTAGTTCATTTTTCTTAGTGTGCGGATTTTTTCTAGTCAAAAATGTACAAATTATTTTGACGTGTCGAAATGACATCCAATGACGTTTATTGGACGTTAATATGACATCGTATAGATGTCATATTGACGTCCATTAGACGTCATTCACGTCACCATGTTACCTGAAATTATTTTTCCTTCAAAAATTATTTTTTGTGTATAATTCTGTAATCGTATACATTATGATATATAATTAAAATTGTTTTTATTTTGAAACGTCAATGATTTACACATTTTTGGTTAGAAAAGAGTCCACACACCAAAATCAACTAAATAATAAATACACACGAGAGAATTTATAATTTAGATATTCTACTGGCCGTACTACTGGAGTAGTACTAGATTCAGGAGACGGGGTTACACACGCAGTGCCTATTTATGAAGGATTCGCAATGCCACACAGTATAATGAGGATCGATATAGCTGGACGCGACGTTTCTAGATATCTAAAGTGAGATTATCAAAATAACAATGATAATAATCGATTATCTCTTATTGATATCGCTTCTTCAGATCTTTACTCCGAAAAGAAGGAATTAATTTCAAAACCACGGCTGAATTCGAAACAGTAAAAACGATCAAAGAAAAGGCATGTTACTTAGCGAATAATCCGATCAAAGAGGAATCAGTGGAAACGGAACACTTAAACTACTTGCTCCCCGATGGAAACACGATCAAAATCGGTCCGGCCAGATATCGTGCGCCGGAAGTATTATTTAGACCGTATTTGATCGGGGAGGAATGCGAGGGATTACACGAAGTATTAATGTTTTCCATACAGAAATCCGATTTGGATCTACGTAAAGTTTTATTCAAGAACATCGTGTTATCCGGTGGATCTACTTTATTTAAAGTATTAATCGATTAAATTAGTGATGTTTATTAACATTATTGATATATTGGTGTTTGTTTAGGGTTTCGGTGATAGATTGTTATCGGAAATTAAGAAAATCTCACCGAAAGATGTGCAAATTAAGGTTAAAATTTCTGTTTTACATAGACCGTTGTGATATTTAGGATTAATTTTTAGATATCGCACCGCAAGAACGATTATATTCGACATGGATCGGTGGTTCTATTCTAGCCGCTTTGGATACGTTCAAGAAAATGTGGGTGACCAAACGGGAGTACGATGAGGAGGGACAACGCGCAGTCCATAGGAAAACATTTTAATCGATAATCAGGATTTAAATTATAACATCTCTCAGCTTAATGTGTGATTCTACAACGTTTAATAGTTAGGAAAAACTAAAAAATAATGATAATAATAATTAAAACATGTCGTACTTACTATTAATTTTCTCACTTGCAGATTCACATATTTCGTTGGTAAAATAGGACATTTTTTTTTATACTTTGTTAATATTATATTATATTATAATTCTCGTCTCTTATTTATATACGTTAATTTATGTACGATTTTTTAAAGTTAAGTAAGTAAGCACATTATACTTTCCTTGCAGCTTTAAAAATTAAAAAAAGAATGAAATTTGTATACAGAAAAATATATGATATATTGCTATTAATTGAAGTTTTACTGTTTACTGAAGAAATAATCTAGACAAAAAAAAAAGCATTCTTCAAAGTAATAGGTAATCTTTCATAGGATATTTTTTCTATTAAGATGCTGAAAATATCTCTGTGTCAAACAGTGTTGCCAACAGATAAAAATTTAATCCGCTAGATGGCGCTTGAAAATCCGTCAAATATTTAAACCAGTTTGAACTCCATTCCTAAACTTTTGTGTATACTATGAATTTCCTATGCCAAATGGAAAAAAGATCGTTAGGAAAACACAATCACTTAATTCCAGATGACACTTTTTCAATTCGAAAATTTAACTATAATTTTCGGACACGCTATATAATGTTTTCGAACAATTCATTCGCTTTCGGATGCTACCCTATACGGTCAACAATTCTACAAATTTCCAATTTTCCAAGTTAAATACCCTCGCAGTTATAGAAGTTCAGATGCACTCGTCCATCTGTCAAAAATTTTAAAAAAATGCAAATATTTCAAATACGGTTGAAAATAATAACATAGTTGTTTCAACAAACTTACTTTAGATTTGAACGAGGAATCGAAAAATATAATAATATATAGGATGTTCCATTTAAAATAACAAAGTTGACAGCCACTTCCGGTACAACCGGATGCGCTAGATTATTAAAAATATTTTAGTTCAATAACGCAGGTCCGCTTTAGTATACAGCGAATTTTTTAGAATTTTCCAATGTATACTCTTTCATATATCGATCGATTCAGTTCGTCGTGAGACAGCCTATATATGTATACATTAACGGAAGGAACATGTTTCCCTGATTTCAATTCTCGAATTTAAGGTTTGTTTGTTGGTGCTACATATTCAACACTGGCTTGTGATTAAAACAGGATAGAAGATACACCCTTTACGTATCTGAGGAAGATAAAATATGCACCAATGCAATTGGTATAACACCAACGAACAAACCTTTAGTTGAGTTGATTTTAGACAAAATACTTGCAAGTACATTCAACATTGGTTTGTTCTTATTAGTTATTAGTCACTGCAAAGAGCTTACCAGTGTATTAAATCATTATATGACGATGTTCAATGTTACAATCGATATGAAAATTTTAGTATAATGTATATTATTACAAAAATCCACTAGAAATTAAGCTGGTTTTGCTAGTTTTCCGCTAAAAAATCCGCCAGTAGCTAAATTCTGCAATTCTACCGCCAAATGCAATGTTAATTAAGCTACAACTAGCGGGAAATCCGCTAAATTGGCAACACTGGTGTCAAAATCAAATTTAATTTAGGGCTTTCTATTTGTCGGTGGAGCTGTATCGGAACTGCTCCGAGTTGCACCGGCACAGTTTTTGAGCGTTCTTTTTGCAAGGTGCATTTTGTAACGGAACAGCTCTATTTTCCCTTCTCCTTTCCCCTACTGCACCTGCTATTTACAAGGGGTGAACTGTTCCCGCATGCGCATTTTCATAAAAACGGTAAAAATTTTAAACAAAAGTACTTATAACCGAAATTACCAGGTAATTACGAAAATTGATTAAAATTTATGCCGCTATACTTAAGCCTTCAATATTTTTTGAAAAACGTTGTAGGAATAATGGACAGAAATAAAATCAAATTATTGTTAACCATATTGTTAATAACTTGTTCATATTCCTCTCTTGAAACATTTATACAATAACTGTTGCTTGTGATCAGTGTTGTTCCGAAGCGTACTATTGTACTATTTTAGTACAATTGAATAAAACGTAGTACAATAGTACCTCATTGAAGAATTTAGTACAATACTTCCAATTAATCAATGCCTTGTAATTATTCAGAAAAAAATACTTTCAACTGATGTAAGTGAATAGCTCGCGGTAACAAAGAAATCTGATTCTCTGATGATGGCAGATCATATCAAATTACAGAAACCTGTATTAAACAAAATAGTACAATTTATTGGAAAATAGTACCATCTGTTAGCCAATCTCAATATATTATTTAAAAGCTTTAGAACAACTGTGATCGCGTCAAATAAGTTTAATTCTATGTGATCACTCATATTGCTTCTTTTTAACCTTTTTACAAACTCGTTCAAATCACAGAAGTTCAAATTCAACTTGATATTTGATACGACATGCGATAATGTACAGTTTATATGAGTTTTACTTTGCATAAGAGTTGTTCCGGAGCAGTTTCGGAGCAACTCCTTGAGCCAAATAGAAAGCACTAATTATGAATGAATTAGCCATCTAGCGAGTAAACTCCAAACCATTATCATACAAGGCGGGACTTTCAAACTTACCAACAATTTATATCGCAAATGACTTAAGAACTGATATAGATGTATTTTTTCTTATTTTTATCAGTATCAACATTAATAATGTTTATATTTAGAATATATATTTAAAATAACTTCCAAAAGCAACAAAGATATAATTTAATTTAATTATTTTGCAGACATACCAAATGATTTTTTTTTTTTTTTAACGTCTAATACATAATGATAAAACTATAGCACATAATTTAATATTTTTACAAAAAAATAATATCCACAAACCGAATTTTCATAATGAGTAAGGGTTGCCATATACTTTTTTTTTTTCTTGCAGCCCTTAATAAAAAAAATTACAATTCACGTTACAATACACATTTATTTCTCGGTTTTTACGTAATACAACATTTGACACACCTTAATCGTCTTCTAGATCTTCAATGACGATAGTTTCTATACTTGTATCTTCTTCTTTCTTATCCTTTTTAATAGTCCTTCTACGCTTCTTCCTGCAATATATATCGTATAAACTTTGAGCATCTTCTATGTAAGACTTCCGTATCGTCCATTCTAGCAATCGTCTCTTATCATTTACGTTATCGATCTTCGTCGGATCTACATTCGCATCGTATTCCGGAATTTCCAATCCCAACTTTTTCATTATTTTCACGAGAACCTCATCGACATACGCATTGATGATCATATCGGCTTTCTTATCCTAAGAGAATGATTTAACAATTATTTATTATTTTCAACTATCGAGTGATTACTAACATGTTTTGTCGGTTGTAAGTTTACAATGACCACCTTTCCCCCGTATTTCTTACAACTAAGTGGCAAATTACCACTCGGCACTATTTGCAAAGTCGTTCCTAAACAAATATTGAGATCTGCAACACTTTTTCGACATATTTTATAAGGTATACAGAAAATATTTGTCGCTATTCTACCTGGAATGTAATTCGGACATTTTCAAGTCTGAATCTGGTAGATTATCTTCCCAGTCCAAAATCGTATCGCATAATTTCCCCCTGCAAGCTCTACCCGATATTTGCTGCCTCGGACAAGTGGTGTCCAAACATTTCTGTCCTACCGTTGTTGTCGCCGATGTACGAACATATTGCCGATCGCAAGTATTGCATTGCTCTATGAACATGTTACCATGTAATTCGGCTAAATTTTCCCTAGAAACGCCAGTTTTCAGATGTAATCCGTCTATATTTTGGCTGATTATGTATCGGACATAACCTTCATCTATCAATTTCTTTAATGCCATGTGGGTTTTAGTCGGTATGGCGTCATCGAAGGATATGTTAATATCTGGCTTTAACCCTTTCTTCTCCAACGTCCACACACCTTTGGGTCCCCTATATTAAAACATTGCAACCTGTTTATGCATGTTAATGTACATAGGTAGCTATAATTGTTTTAGTTAGGAACAAAAAAAAAAAGATACATGTCATAATTAATTAATCAATAAAAGTTCAATAAAAAGTCAACACAACCATAATTCAAAATACTTTGTGTGAAAAACAAAACATATATGTGTTTAAGATACTTGAATCTACCATTAACATTAAAACATTCCAAAAAGAAAATATCCAAACTGATAAGTACACTCAAAGATACTTTTACAAATACATGTTTCTCGAACTCTGATTGCAATCATAAAAAGGTACACAAAACTGACCTAAAATCCGGGATCCCAGCCGAAGTGCTAATCCCAGCTCCCGTATGTACCACAACATGCCTAGCATTCTTAATCCAATCGGCTAATTTGACGCATTTCGATTCAACATCTTCCTCAGAATTGAATTTCTAAAATTCACCATCACACAAAGAAATTATCGATTTTGACGGTTAAGATATGGGTCCAAACCTCAGGAACTCCGAGTACGCCTTTGTCTTCGTAAGGTGATAAACCGTCTGCATAATTACAAGACATTTTCGCTTTAAATTCGGATAAATTATCGAGGTAGATGCATAATTGTCGGGGCAGTGATGTTTTTTTTTTGTTTGGTAGAATGGATCATTTTTGTTCGTTATTTTGTATAAATAATTATTAGCACCTAGTTTGAATTGACGACAATTTGCTTTGACGTATGTGACATTTCAAGGGCTACATTCAGATATGTGCAATAATTTATCAAATTAGCGCTATTATTATTTAATTGTGAATCCATAAAATTGCATTTCACATTTGATAAACGTTAAATTAGAAACATAAATATGCTTATTTTGCTTTCTGATAAAAAAGCGACAAATTTCTGCAGACTACATTCCAAAAATGCGCGTTTCTGATTAGCCCATTCATAAGATTTGGCGTCCTTGTTTTGCTCATCATTTTCCTATCGAATATTTCAATCTTTTTATTTTCATTCAAAATTTTCATTAATGATTTTTCATAAACCATTACCATTTTAACTTGATTTTAACGCAACAAAAACAACATAAACAAACTATTGTTTTATTATATTAACTTAAATATATACAATACTTTTGACAATTATCAAATTTACATCTGTTTTACCGGTTCAATGTCTAACAATCTTAAACCATTATGCAGAACTTGCTCTAACGCTTTCAACAGATAAATTCGAGCATGCAGAACTGGAAATACATGTGGTCTGGGTTCCTGCGAATTTAATTAACAATTCTAACTGTATAAGACTAGAGAATATCACTTACAGTTAATATTTTAACGCGCCTATAGTAAACACTAAAACACAATACCATAGAAGACAAAGCTGCAATTAAACAATTCGGATACACTTTTCCATCTAGAGAATCCCTCATGCAATTTCTTATTACGTTTGGGAATTGAAGTATGTGTATAAAGAGAAGATCCCATTCTTCCTATAAAACAAAATCACTGAACGAAATTTAAATTTCCCGCAATTATTTTAGTAACTTTAAAAAGTTACCAAAAATATTTGCGGGAAATTTAAATTTCTTCTTCAATAGCTTACTGGTTGGGTTAAATTGTTAAAATCAATTTCATTAATTCCTGGTAATTTCGGGTAATTATTAGATAAGACTTTTTTATCGAATTCTTTAAACAGCATTGCTAATCTAGCACAATTATACAATATAAATGGGGCTCCTACAAAAAAAAAAATTGCTAAAAATTTTTCAAAGCACAGAATCCTCATTTACCTTTACTACTCGCTAGTAATTGATTATTTATATCAATGCTTAACGTTTGATTCGGCTTATTTCTTAATAATTCAATAGTAACAGCGGCATCACCTAATTTTTTGAAAAAATCTTCCCACCCTGGTTTTGAAATTATTCTTAGACCGTATTTATGCTCAGCCATTAATCTCATATCTAAAGTACGCTGTCTGTAAAACTATTAATAAATACATCTGCGCTATACACAAAGATAATAACATATACTTATAAAAATCATCAGCTGTTGTAATTACATCTTTAACACCATTTTATTCAATACTGACCCACAAAAGCAAGTTTTATTTTCACCTGAAGATTTTAACGAAAAATTAACGCACAAATCCGGCTTATTTTGGTTATTCACAACGATACCCTCACAAAACGTTATTAAGTTTTTCGATACTTGTATTAAGAGCTTTAATCTTAATTCACTTAAATTAATACTCAAATCTGTATTTAAACCATCACATTCTACACTGACATGCATGGCTTTACACAATGAATTAGAACCATACTTTACATTTTCATTAAAAACTACTTCAACAATACTTTTAAAAGTCGCTGTCCTATCAAGATATATAATGACGTTATTATTTACTATTTCGCACTTGTTAATGTGTAATATCCAAGATTGGCTGGTTGAAATTAATTTATTTGTATTATTTTCTTCGTTTGCGTTTAAATATTCAAATATGGTACAACTTTCCGCGTCGATTTTGCCAATTAGGGAGCACCAGCTGTTCGCATACAGTGGGAAGCTTAATTCGCCGCATTCTTGCAATTTTCGAGTGTGAAGTCTCACGATGTTGGTCTTATTGTTCGGTTTTCCAGTTAAATACACATATAATTCTTTTAGAAACGTTTCTAAATAATCCATTTGCTATTTTTTATACCTAACCACAAATATTGATGTTATTGATTAAATTATCAGGACATGCAGTATAACGAAAAAAAAAATTTAGTAAAATTTAAGAGAGAAGAATTGATAATTAATGAAATAGGGCTTCAAATTGTTCTTGCATTACTTTGTTAATAATTTACAAATGTAATTTATTATTTTACCTCTTGCATTAAGTTTAAATATTAAATTTTGTTTGTAAATATTTTGGTTTTTTTGTGTTATATCCACGTCAATTGTCATTATGACATGACAGGTGTAGATGTACGTAAAATTACATTTAAAATGTTTAAAACGTGGCTAGTGTATACTTTTTAATTTATTTTTTTAATGCGGTGCCAAATCATGTTTTACAAAAATCCATTGGGTATTATCTATTTTTTATCGGTTATTTGTTCACTACAAGCACAGCTGTTGGAAGGATTATATTGTGGTAAAGACAACTGTTACGATGTTTTGGAAGTTCACAGAGATGCAAGCAAAAGCGAGATAGCGAAGAATTACCGTCGCCTTGCCAAACTTTACCACCCCGATTTACACAGGTCTAAGGAAGATAAATTGAAAGCCGAAGAGCAATTCAAGATAATCGCAACAGCTTATGAGATATTAAAGGACGATGAGTCTAGAACTGATTACAATTATATGCTGGACAATCCGGACGCGTATTACGCACATTATTATAGGTACTATAGAAGACGTGTTGCGCCAAAGATAGACGTACGAATCGTATTGTTCGTGACGATAACGATAATCTCTGGGATACAATATTACAGCTCATGGCAACGTTATGACACAGCCATAAAATATTTCATGACCATTCCCAAATATCGTAATAGAGCTTTGGATATAGCTAAACAAGAAGGGTTGTTGCAGACGGATAAGAGAAATCGGAAGAGCAAGTCGGAGCAGAAAGACGAAATAGATAAAATTGTACAAAAAGTCATCGAAGATAAAATGGATATTAAAGGGGCTTACGCCAAACCGACTGTATTTGATATTCTCTGGGTACAATTGATATTATTGCCATATACTATAGCTAAATATTTTTATTGGTACGCTTCGTGGATATGGAACCACACCATATTAAAGCGACCATATAGTGAAGTAGAAAAATTATATTTGATTCGTAAGTTCATGAAATTGGGGCAGCACCAATTCGAATCGTTGGAAGATGAAAAGAAACAAGACTATTTAAATAATAAATTGTGGATTTGGGAGAATTTCGAAGCTTGGAAGGCGGAGGAAGAAGAGAGGTTGAAGAAGCAATTGGCTGAGAACACGAAATATAAACAGTATCGTCGGTATATGAAAACTCATGGGTTCGGACGGATGACTTTTGATGATTCTTAACTTATTTTTTTTTTTTAAATATTGAGCATATTGTTCATGTTAGTCATTTTTATTTTATATTTACACTTGAATAAAATTTAAAATAACATGTTTGTCTCTTGTTATTTATCTCTCGTCTTGATATGTTGATGATAAAAACACAAATAAGTTAAAATAAACAGTAAACAAAGCAAAAATAACGTTGGTTTTATAAAATAATATTTACCTGGGTAATTCTTAAAATTATATCAGATCATTCCCATATATAAAAAAGGAGATGTAAATAATTTGGACAACTTTCGTCCCATTAGTATACTTCCGACCTTTTCTAAAATCTATGAATCAAAAACTAATAAGCTTTTTCAATAAGCATAATTTATTTTCGACTTGCCAACATGGTTTTTTGCCTAAACATTCTATAAATACTGCTTTATTTCAATTTATTAATCAAATTTCTCGTGATATTGATGGCGGCTATTTTACGTTAGCTATGTTATCGACTTCTAAAGCCTGATGCGTTGATCACAAATATTTACTACATAAGCTTGAGTAATTATGGGATAAGGGGAATTGCACTATCATGGTTTGAAAGTTATTTGTCTAACAGAAAAACAAAGAGTTATTGTAGAAAATTATCATTCTAAAATATCTGATGTCAGAAGAGGTGTGCCACAGGGATCAATCCTTGGCCCTACTCTGTTTTTAATTTATATAAATGACTTATCACGTTACATAACTAATTCTGACAATATCATTCTTTATGCTGATGGACATTACTCTTCTATTTAGAAGCGCTAGCTTTCACAACTTAATTGAAAATGTAAATGTTGTATACTCGAAGTTGTGCCAATGGCTTCCTTATAACAATTTAACTATTAACTCGGATAAAACCCAATGCCTACTCTTTCGTAATTTTTTGAGCTGCGATCATTAAGTGATTTTCTTTTTTTTTAACGAAAAGAATTTGAATTTGAATATTAATGATTTTCTTTTGAATATGAATAGAATCAATCTTATTAAATCAGCAAAATTGCTTGGTGTTTTTGTCGATGAAAACTTAAAATGGAACTATCATGTAGATTACCTTTCTAAGGAACTATCGAAAATTTGTTATGCTATTGACAATTTAAAGAAATCTTGCAATTTGCTAATGCTAAAAGCATTTTATTTTTCCAACTTCTACTCTAAAATGATATATGGAATAATCCATTGGGGAGGCGGATCAAATGTTGATCGCATAATGATCTTACAAAAACGAGTACTTTAACACTTATTTATTGTAACTACGTTTAATACATATATAAATAAATGACATAATAGTTTCATTATATCAACAGCACTCGTTGCGACTTGCCGCCATCGACACCACGTGATCTATGTGAAGTTATCATTGAAGTTATTCTAACTCGTAGTCAGTGTTGCCAGATCTACCGTTAAAACGGTATTTTTACCATTTTCAACTTCGATCTCCCGTTATTCCGTTTCAAGTTCACAATCTACCGCTTTTTGATATTTTGTGGGACTTAACAAAACTATAATGCCGATTATGTATAAACTCTTTATGTCATTGCATCAGAAACACTTGATGTTTCCGAATTGCAGCAGTAGGTGGTGCCAAACACGTTACCTGTTATTTCTAATCCAAAAACATAGCGAATGCTGCGCCATCTGTGCAATAAAGTTGAAGTAAAATTTCTCCTGTTGACTCATTTGATTTCTATTTTTTAAAAACAAATTGCCTGTTATTTTACGTTTGCAGAATAAATTTTGCAAGTTTCTTTGAAGAATATTTATTGCAGATTTTATTCTGTTGAATCCAGAAACTGTACCAGCAAAAACTATTAGCAGGGTTGTAAAAGTTGCAACTAAATGGCCTACTACTTAGTAGATCACAAGTAAATTACCAATTTTAGAAATTTTGATTCTATTCCAGATGCAAATAACATGCCAATTTGGTCTGAATATCGCCGAAATAAAGTGTGGAGACAATAATAATAAATGTTTGGAAATTTTGGGCAACATTTTCAACATATTAACTTTACCGCACTCAAGTGCAAATGTTGAAAGGGTATTTTCAACAATCACCTTATTGAGAAGCAAAGAAATAGGTTAGGAAACGAAACAACTATTGGTTTACTTCACAGTAATCGTCTGATAACCGATAATTGCTTCAATTTTCAACCGAATAAAGATTTACGAAGAATAATGACAAAAGATATGTATACGATTATAAATGTAGTGTAGAACTCCATATATTATGTAATATTTGAAAAATTATGGTTTTTTTTTGTTTTTTTTTTTTTACGAAAATATAAATTAATAGGTAGCTAAATAAAATGAATAAAAACATTTGAATTTCGTTACGAAAATTCTTCCGTTCGTATATTGACATCTACCGTTATTTTACATGACATTCTACCGCTGCGAAATAATTTCATTTGGCAACACTGCTCGTAGTCGCCTAAACGAGTAGGTTGGCGACACTGGCGTCCGTGCCGCGAATATTCAAAAGTCGGTTCCGTTATAGTACTTAGAATAATTTATGATTTAGAGTATAGAGAATCTTGTAAACAAACCTTCAAAGAAATATGTTACTAATTTATTATGATTGCTACATCTACGAATTCTATGGTTTGTTTTTAAACATAAATCTAAATTTTCTACAAATCTTCCATCAACGTATGATATCAGAAATTCCCTAAATTTATTACCTACGTCTCATAGGACGGCTCTCTATCAAAAAAAAACATCACCTACTTGGGATGTAAGTTGTTCAATAAGCTACCAATTAATATTAAGTCTATAAATAATTTCAAATGTTTTACTATACAAGTTAAAAAATATTTATTAAGCATTAACTGTTACTCACTTAATGAATTTCTTACTTTCTAAGCTGCCTTGTCTTATCTTTAAATTCATTCAAACTCTTTCTGTCTTTGTTATGACGTTATTTTGTACGTTTTTTCTGTAGCGTAGTTGAAATAAAGAGTATTATTATTATTATCAAACAAAAAAAATTACACATATTAATTAACAAAAATAGTTTATTATATCAAATGCTTCTAAACTTTACAAAAAAACATTTAAATTCAAAATAATACAAATACAAGGCACACTTTCCTGAAAATTCTCATTCTATCACTTTTTCCTATGCTTCTCAGTTAGACCTGTTCCAGATTTCAATCTCTAAAATATAATTTCATTACTAAGTAAACCATGCACACTTTCGAAGCAACCTTACATTCCAATCATCCATAGTAAATGAAGTAATCATCTGTGTATTAACACCCTTTAGCATTTCTAAAATTCTTTAATTCTCGCTTGGCTACTGGCTTAACCAACGGCACATTATCTTCATCTATCATAGAAACAGAAAAAAATAAATATTTTTTTCTATGATCAAGTTTCACTTACCTATGTATAAACTAGCTTTACCATCCCTTATTAAAAAAGAAAAATAAAACATATTCTCTATAGTCGCGCAATAATTCTTGGAATCGATCACTAATTCGTAATATTTCAACGGTTGTTCTTTATTTTTCTTAAATTCCTCATCTAATACTTTAAACAGGAAGAGCACATTATCATTATTTTCATCGTCATCATCGTCTTTCTTTTTAAGTTCGATCAACTCTTTTTTAGGAGCTTGTACCTGTGCCTCCCTAACACGCTGTTTCCTCTCTTTAGGTTCTGGTAATTTTGTAAAATCGTAGGCTCCATAAATAAAACTATATTCGATTGGATTCGCAATAATATTCCTCGCATCATCTATTAATTTTAAGAAGGCTAGTTGTTCTGCTTCTTCATTTGCCTTTATTAATCTGCCTATAGGATTAGAACAATGGTAAATGAAAACAAAAAGATATGTAGATGTTAGTTTTCAACAAGAAACGTTCGGAGAATATATTTACATAATTTTTTTATAGCAATCACATGGATTTCTCGTGAAATTAAAATACATATCACAAGAAAATGTATATATAACATAAAATCATGCTAAACGTCATTTAAATTTAAACGTAAATAAGAGTGAAGTAGACGATAAGCATCAAACACAACAAATGCTACCATTCTTCAAATATCAATTATTCGGTCATACTTTCCTAACCTATAAATTTAAAGAAATAACAATTATGTGAAACCTAAACATCGATTCGTTCGATTTAACACTCTACAGCACGGGAACACATAAACTTAAAACATCGCTTTTTAATGCCATAAAGATAATTAACATACGATTTTCCTCGCAAACTCCAGCGGCTCATAACTGGCGACCATAACATCGAGGGCTTTTGTACATTTCACCACCATCCCACTCGCATTAGATAATGCAGACGCGTCTAGGAATACTTCATCAGGGCATTTTACTTTTTCATCAATAGCACATTCATCGCTTAGCGAATTGAGTTTGGATAATATAGCAGCGGTTTTCCTTATAGTTTCTAATCCTAAATCGTTGGCTTCTTCTGCGAGATTGCGTAGATAAATTTATGTCATTAAGATCCTGTAAAAGTTGCGTTTACAAAACAAATTTCACCTTACCTATATCATCTAATTGCTTTATAAGATCTCTGTAGGTTTCCTTCCGTTCAACGACAGTACTTTTTCTTACATTGTTGTTATTTTCTTGATCCTCCATGATTTACCTCGATTTTCGCGATAATTGTGTAGATAGTAGTTTATTGCGGTGATTATATACCGGAATATTGATAAAGCCACTATATAACATCTATGGATAAAACGTTGTGATCTAGATATCAAAGGAGGTAAAGTTGTGATGAAGAGAATTAGTTATTTAATGGGAAGGAGTGTCGTGAACACGTAAATCCTATATTATAATAGCTATTGCCTATCGATAGGTATTTTTAATTAAATTGTTATGTCACAAATCACAAACGTAAATCGGAATAATCAGAAAAAAATCAAATTTTTACCAGCAGAAATCTGCAATACAACATTATTGCAGAACTCTTGAATGTGATCTTATTATTGAACTCGCTGAGTACGACTACAGTACATATAGATGGCACTTTTTAGTTTTTTTTCCGAACCAACCAATTAATGATGTGAAAATCTCTAAATTCAACAAAAACGATCAAGTGTTCTTTAAATATGTAGGCCGGTATCCAAATTTGATTCAAATAGTGCTAGGCGCACTCACAAAATCACACAATCACAATCATTAGCATTGTAAGTTGCAAAAACCCTCTTATCAGCTGTCAAACACCAGACGTCAAATGTAGATTATTAGATAGTGCCTAACCTTTGTCTTGATATAAGTCGATAAGATTTCGTACTAAGTTTATTTTTTATAAATCATAATAAGGATCAAAATTGTGGAAACAGTGACGTTTTTTACTAAATAATATATATACGTAGTTCTTTAAATAAGTGATAGATCCAATTTACCATCGTATTTTATGGCATCCATAAAATAATACGTTTTCATTCTTTCTCAAAACACTTTGTGAATAATCAATAGAGCCAATATACCTACATACCATTGATACAGTCGCGACAATCCACTTATTCGCTATTATAATCATGGGTGTGTGCGGAGTGAAAGTGAATTGGCGAGAATATACGTTAAAAATTTAAATACCGAAACGTGAGCCGACCGACAGCTCTGAGCTATTTCACCTTGACGAATCCTGATAAGAAGTGGTAGCCGGTGAATCTTTAACTATGGGATCGATGTGCGACGGCGATTTTACCGAAAGAAATCGAGTTTCTATTGTCAGGCTTTTGCTAAAGAAATTCGTCGGAACGAAAGCGAACGATTTTGTTTACATATTATATAGAAATAGAGCATTTCTCGAAATACCTAATCACCGTGAATATTTATAACACGAATATTTGCTTGCCTACGTTATAGACGGGAGTTCTGCTTGATTTCACTGCTTCTGTGTTGTTTTTATTACGTAACACTCAGATTAAATTAGTAATTTATGGTGTCGTTACGAGAAATTTCTTTAATACTAGTATCGATATGATTTTGTTCGATATGTCGTTGGCAAATTTTATTATGGTATGAAGAAACGGCTTCTTCCTTTTGTTAACCATTCACCTTTTGATAAAAAGTCACGTTGAAGGGTCACTGTAAATAAGAACGTGAAGGATTTTTCTCAAAATGAAACGACGCTGAATGACAACAGAAAAATCAGCTGATGTTGACATTTCTGTCTTCTGTTCATATCGTGTATTTCCTGAAGTTAGGTTAACGAAGTTCACCGGTGTTTTCACGTCTTCAAAGCTGATGCAGAGCATAGACAAGGATAAGGCCATTTTGATGTATGACAGGGTCGTGAAAAAACAATTTAAAGATAAAACAAGGACGTAATAGTAATATTTTAAAATAAAAAAATAAATAAAATGCCATACTTCCTTTTGACACTAGTGTTATGCTATATACATACAGGAAATTGTATTTTTTACTGCTAGAAAGACATTACATTGATATTTAATTCATTTTTATTTATTCAAATGTATAAGCTAATACACTAATACTTGGAATTTGAAGTTTTTAGGTTATTTCATTTTCTGGGTATACGTAAATAAACATCACTGTCATATGACAATTTATTTATTGGTGGCTAAACAATATAAGTTTGTTAATTTTTTTCTACTAATTCGACTTACAGTTCTTGGCGGTTAATTTCACCAAAACTATAAGCCGTAACACTCAATGATCCACTTTTGATAATAAGATCGGATGTTATTCACGGAACTGTCTGGGCGATATGCTGAAATTACCAATACATATTCTTAATCTTTCGGATCAGCTGACTATTAATACCATCGTGGAATAGAAACCAGTCATGTCTAATGTTTGTGTCAACAGTGCAAAATACTTTTATTCTTTCATTGCGACAGTGTATATTATTTTCTCTCAGATTCTTGCAGAGACGTTAACTGCAATAAGCAACATCACAAAGGGAATGCAATAAAGTTATCCACATACCCATAACGTAGATATATTGGCCTCTACTGATGGAAACTGATGCTGTCATCAGGATCCAACTATGGATGCTTGACATCCGGTACAACACAAGACATTCTACAATAAAGCAAATTCACATCAATCTCACAGTATAATACCACCACTTCACTAAATGTTCTGAGGTTCTCTCTAACACTAACCTCTAAAATATTTAAAAAAATGGTCCAACGAAATAAATTATTACTAACAACGTAGTATTCATAATCAACTACACTTTAATAAACCACTATGACTAAACACCTTAATCGAAATAATATATAATATGAATGCTATAAACGAAAATATAAAACCGAATAACTTAAAAAACATGCGTTTATAAACCTCCTAAACAAACTACACAACACAGCTGATCGATCATCAAATGGGGCTTCTACGACCATCTGAAAGTTCGCGAATGCGCATGGTCTAAACTCTTTCTAATAGTTATATTTGTCTATGATGCAGAGTACACACAATTTACTGTGGCTGATGTACACAACAGAGAAAGAGTACGCCAATGTTCGTAACTGTTGATATTCTTTAATTTATACAAGGATAGGAGGCAATGAGACAAGTGATTAGTTTGTGATGTGTGTGTTATTTTCAACAATATGGTATTTAACCTCAATTTTTGGTAGAAGTTTTCATGGGGGAATATTCGAATAGTTCCCAAATATACTATATAAAGATTCTTTCAACGTTATTACGCCATTTTAGAGCGAGAGGTTGACCTATAGATTGAGAATTTCCAGAGGCGTATATAGTGAAAGTGTCAAAGACCCGTGAGTTACACTTTCTCCTTTAAGGTCTTCTGCATTATTAATATCACACTCCCGAGTTCGGTTCATTTACCAAAATTTCAAATCCAACCATCGTCCTTCAAGTATATATAGGTATAATATCAGAATAGGAAAGTTGCTTTTCATCATGTGGAATCTAAAAAGCGGTGACAGTTTTATATCTTGCTATTACTCCAATACACCATCAGTTTTAAAACTGTACAAAATCAATTCTTCGTATACGCAGCGTAAAGTATGTTAAATAACGTTAAATAACGCATCGATATTTACTTATTTGCCTGTTGGCAATGTACTAGAGGAAGTTAACGTAATGAATAAGTCTTCGAACTCTTCACTGCACCGATGGCTTCATTAGTAGTCTTATCGTTCATTTATTAACGCTATACTGACTCGAAAAACGATTACTGGAAATGTGAAAAGGACACACATGTACCGCTAAAAAACTTTGCAACGGTGCTCCCAGCACACTAAATCGTCATAGATGTGGATCAAACAGTACCATATAAAGACAGGACCGTATACAGTTAAAGAATTCCCTAATTACGGCCACGCAAATTGTGTGGAGTTTAATTTGCCATTCGCGTTTACGTCGTCAAAGCTCGATTAGCATTTAGAGACGATTGCAGAAGATTGTAGACGCGGGGACTTGGGCATTCGTTACGTTGGTACCGCAGGCCTCAAACGTTGAAATCGTTATTGTAATGATTCTGCTATTGGATAATTTGTAATCTTGGTGATTTTTCAAGGATCGTAAAATCGTTCTAGAAGGCCAAATACCCATTGATGCTTAATTAATGACTTAAATCAGAGATACTTTTCTTTATTAAAATGCGTTTGAATCTTATACAGTGTGTTAAAAAAAGGTTGTCGAATTTTACCCAATTAATAGTATCTGATGGTAATAAACAAAAAAGTCCTTAGTCAAATGGGTCCGCAATTCAACTTTTTGAGCATATAGTCGATTGCATAGTTTAAAATAAAAAAAAATTTTCGGTTTTGAGAATAGTCCCTTTGTCAAAAACTGATTGTGACTTACATTGTTTCTGTGCAAGACATCTGTCATCAGATTATTTATCATTTGCGTGCCAATTTTTTGTTCTCAAAATTATGCATTAAGGTAACAATGCAGAAATGGCGATATGCATTTTTGTACGGTTCGTGCGAATGGTAATGCCACTGAATCGCCGGCGTATGTATGCCGAGATTCCAAATCGGTTGTTACCGAGTGATCAGATTTTCTTCAAGACTTCATATGTCCCGGCGTCCGAAGACTGGTTCATTTAAAAATTAATGGTGGTTCTGGTAGACCTAGATCAGTTTCTTCTCCCGCAGTAGAATAGATTTTTTGAGACGGGTAGAAGACAACCCAAATATTAGCGACCGAAGACTTGCGCAGCACTGAAGTCAGTTCATCCGTCTCATTTGGAGAATTCTGTGGGAACAGCAATCTATCCTACCTCATTCAACGCGTGCAAGTTTTGGGCTCCTCTCGATTCGATGCACGTAGGGTTTTTTGTCATGGGTTTTACGAAAGGTCTGGCAGAAATCCTATTTTTGCGAAGCTCAGATTTTATGTAGTGACGAGGCTGGGTTTTAGAAGAGACGGAGATATTCAATTTCATAACAATCACGTCTGGGCCAGATGAACATCCGCGCATGCTGTTGTTGAACTGCATCACCAAAACCGTTTTTCGTTAAATGTTTGGCTTGCTATTTTTGGAGACTGGTTTATTGGTCCAGTATTTCTGCCAATCGTTTAGACGGGACAAGTATAAACTTGGCTTTTTTAAGAAATGGATTGCCGGTTTTGTTGGAAGACGTGCCCCTTTTTAAACAGGTTAAATATGTGGTTTTTGCACGATGGAGCTCCTGCGCATTTTTCCATGCGTAGTTAGAAATTTCTAAATCGAGATTTATAACGAGAGATGATAGGACGGGGTGGAGCCAAATGCATGGCCTACTAGGTCCCCTGCCTGACACCCTCAGACTTCTATGTTTGGGGGCATCTAAAACAATTAGTGTTAACGCACATCTGTAAACAATTTGGAAGAAACTCAAGGCAATGAATGAAATTGTTGCGGAAAGGTAAATTCGGAGGAATCCAGGAATTTCAGTAAGATTGCGTCCCTTTCTAAGAAGGTGGTGAAGCTGCTTAGAACTCGAACGGTGGACATGTGAACCATTTCTTTAGTATACTTTTAAATAAACATTTGTTTAATTTAATCCTTGCCAGCAAGAATTTCTTTGAAAATTCTTTATCCTACCTAAAACAAATGCAGATCGACTATATGTCAAAACAGTGAATTGCGGCCCATGTGACTAAGACTTTTTTGTTTTTTCCACCCGGAGTACTACAATTGGGTAAAATATTCCGGACA